>CACVCL010019122.1:0-112468 GCA_902729485.2 Mus minutoides | reverse complement strand
TTTTTTTTTTTTTTTTTTTAAAGATTTATTTTATTTATTATATGTAAGTACACTGTAGCTGTCTTCAGGCATTCCAGAAGAGGGCGCCAGATCTCATTAAGGATGGTTGTGAGCCACCATGTGGTTGCTGGGATTTGAACTTATCACCTTCGGAAGAGCAGTCGGGTGCTCTTACCCGCTGAGCCATCTCACCAGCCCGCTTGTCCATATTCTTAATGACATATTTCATGACCTAGAACTTCTATGCTGGGAATTTATTCTATAGAAATACCTGCATAATATATCAAGATATATACACACTAACAGAAAATCAGTGTAACATTATTCACAACAGCAAAGACAGAAACAACTGAAATGCCCTTCAGTAGAGTTCCATGTGCATGTCACCCACAGAAGTGAAACGATGACAAATGCTACAGAGATAGTCTGAGACACCAGACTTGAAGTCCTTAGATCTGCAGTCATTCCGAGGACTGAACACCGGCTAGCTGGTCCTTAGATGGAGGTCAGTTAACCAAGACAAGCTCTCCTCTCTATGCTGGCACCTCTGAAATGGAGGCGGAGGGAAAGGGAAATGTAGAGCACGCACCTCACCACTGTCCAGAACAGCCATGGATGAGGTCTGACCACAGGCAATGTTGACCACTCTCTTGGTATGTAAACAGTTTGTAACTTTCCGAGGAGTTGGCTGATTGGCTGTAGATCCTGATCCCACCTGACCACAGTTGTTATAGCCCCAAGCAAATAACTACAAGAGAAGGGTAAACCAGTTGTCAGACCTTTGGCATGGCTTTGAATGCTTTTTCTGTGCACTTACCTACTTACCTTTCACGGTAATTCCATACAGTGGCCCTGGGGTAAGTCCTTTCATCCACTGGGATGAGCCCTGCTCTAAGTTACTTCACATTGTGTAAAATGGTTTTTTGGTCTGTACCTTGCCCTGACAAGGTCCATTTTATAAGCTGCTTTTTACTCTACTATGGAGGATGACTCATAGTGGTCAGCATCATTTGTCGGGCACCACCCACAAGACAGTATTCAGCGATGATAGCAGGAGAATGATTAGTAAGGGCACTACTATATAAGTTTATTAGTATAATAAATTGGGATTGTAGGAACCAGAAAAGCCAAGCACAAGAACGTCTCAGACACACCAGACTAAGAAAAAGGTGCAACACTTGCACCTGGATCCCATAAAGAGGATAGCTAACTCTGCAGTGGTGCAAACTTCAAAGAATTTCATCTGACCAGTGTGAACAGGAAGCAGAGAATTCCTAACTGTCCTAGGGACTTCACATGAACATGGACACCCTGCTGACAAGGCCTATGCAATCTGTCTGGACCTGCAATCCATCCATGTGCCCATCCATTCCTTAGACCCAACCCTACCTCTTGCCCCTTGAGCCTCTACTTCACCTTGCTTCTGAAGCTCAATTCTGATGCACGCTTTGACTCTAGCAGCAGCAGCTATCACTTCTCCTTGAGAGCTCCAGCCTGGCTTCATTTGCTCCCACAGACTCTCTTTGCACCTCTACCAGCCTTTACCTCTCAGGTCTCCTTGAAACTCCTATAGCTCTGCTGAGGACCCTTTAACCTCTTAATAATATTTATGTTTTACACACACACACACACACACACACACACACACACACACACTTGGGCGCGCATGGAGGAGGCAGTACAATATAACGTGTCTAAGAGTTAATATAAGTAATCAAGATTGGAATTAAAAAACCAACAACTGGAATAAGTAATTTGTGATGGCCTTCTGCCATGGTATCAAGGAAAGCTGGGCTACCTAAGGAATTGCTACCAAAGCTGTTTATTAACTCTGACATTATGTGAAGACACAAACATGTTTGTCTATGTCTGACACAGTACACTTACAACAACCATCAAGCTTATAATTTTTTATTGTAATTTCTCACCATAATATAGTCATAATTGTAAGTGCTAAGAACATGTCTGTTCCTACAGAAACACCACTGATTATGAGATTATTATTACAGTACTTGAGTTCTTACTTGCTACTTGTCAACTTTACTCAACCTACTTTTGCTATTATTTACGGCAACTGGAACACTAGATTTTTTTTTCTTTTTTCTTTATTAGATATTTTCTTCATTTACATTTCAAATGCTGTCTCCAAAACCCTTATACCCTCCTCCCACTCTGCTCCCCAACCCACCCACTCCCACTTCCTGGCCCTGGCATTCCCCTGTACTGGGGCATATGATCTTCGCAAGACCAAGGGCTTCTCCTTCCACTGATGGCTGACTAAGCCATCCTGTGCTACATATGCAACTAAAGATACAGCTCTGGGGGATACTGGTTAGTTCATATTGTTGCTCCTCCTATAGGGTTGCAGACCCTTTTAGCTCTTTGAGTACTTTCTCTAGCTCCTTCATTAGGAGTCCTGGGAACACTAGATTTTTATTGGAGATACAATAAAAAGGTTTCTCTGTTACAGCAGTTAACAACTGCCAATAGATCTCAGTAAGGAGTGGAACCTGGTGATATCTCCCCATCTATTGTGTAAATTTAGGTTGACTTGGTCTTATGTGCGTATCCACAGCTGTTGTGAGCTTCTGAGTATGATGACCACGTTATGTCCCGAAAACAGTATTTTACAACACCCACCACAGCCTCCAGCCATTACTTTCTTCCCATTTCTTCTTTCATGACACTCCCTGTACCAATTTCCAGTGAATGACCCCACACACATGCACATATGGGCAGTACTAATTATTCCTAGATGGCTTATCAATAAGTGGGGTGAAGTTAGGAGGAGATGTGTTAGGAAGGATGTAGGGGACCTGCAGGAGGGAATGGAGATCAGAGAGGCTTAATGGCAGAAGAACCTCTTCCAACACTAGCAGAATTTCTAAGACCCTGTCTTCACCCTATGCCTTTGCTATGACAAGCAGTACTCGCACACCCCCAGTTTGGCTTCTATATTCTACACTGGCTTCTTCCTTCCCTGTAACATATTCTAAGTTTACATGCCTGATAATATCCAGACAACAACAGCAAAACCCACTGTTCGTATATTTGAAGAAAATGTGCTATGACTATGAAAACCTAGATGAAATATGTATTTTATAGGTTCAAGAAAAATAACCTATACTTCACCAAGGGACATTCACAGAAATATCTAGTTTAATAATGTACCATTATCCAAAGTAAAACATGCTAACAACTGAAACAAAGTAAGAATCTAGGCTTTAGAAATGAGCAAAATTTGTCTAACTTTAATAATCATTCCTCTGGTACTTCTGAAATATTCCTTTAGAATGCCACTGCCTTTTATCTCATGTGGGAACCATGGTTCCAGTGAAGAAGCCATAGGCAAGGAGCCAATGGGTTTGGATGTAGCCTGTGTGCTATGCCTTCCTCCGGTACATCCCAGCCATGAACCCTTGCTCACCATCAGCTTTGTGGTCTTTTTCTCTCTAACTTCCCTCTCAAAACCAAGAAAGATCTTCCAGTAAAGACCGACATGCTTTGATCGGTGATTCGTCTCAATGCTTTCATTTTTCTCCCATCTAGTCCTTACAAGCCCTAGCTTGCCTTCTGGAGGAACATAGTCCATTTTGTGGGGGACCGCAGGCGGTGGCCCCCAACAATGACCTAATTTATGCTTAAGAAATCACAGAAGGCCAGGGAAGTAAGACTGGACAGGTGGAACTTAAAGTTATTTAACAAAGACCAATGGTCCTAGACCAGCAAGAGACAAGACCTGAGCAAAGGCACGAGGTGGAGAGCAACAGTCTCACGAGATCAGAGGGAGAGTGAACAGGGTGACTATGACTAACCTTCCAGATAAGCAGGGGATGTGAGGCTGAACACATTACTCACTATAATACTGGGAAAGATGCTTCCCTCCAACATTATTATAAACACTGAAGAACAAAATATACCCAAAGACAGGGGTCCTTAGGAGCTTACACATCACATCGGATTTGTAATAATGGCAAAGAACATCACCTTGAACACTGTTTTCTCATCAAAAGGATTTTTTGAAATAAACAAGATGTAAAGCACTTGAGTTCCATCTCCAGGCAAACGTGGTAAAAGGAGGGGACTTCCATAGGTTGCCCTTTGACCTCTACATGTTCACCATGGCATGGCCCACAAATAAACAAATGCAATAAAAACATTTACTCAAAAGTTTTTGTTAGTTTATTTTGTTCATTTGTTGAGACAAGTTCTTCTTGTGTAGTATAGGCTAGCCTAGAAATCGCCAAGCTGCTTTCAAGTCTTTGGTGCTGAGGCTATGGACATTTACATACCAAGCCCAGCTAATGGTGATTCTGACTACATGGCACAAATATTACCGGAGAAAGAATGTATTCACATGGGTTTTACTGTTTGGGTATTTTAGGTGTAACAAGTAAAACAGGATATTTTTACAATAGCTGAATAGTGGGAATGCCCAATATATTCTTCAAGATAAATGAAATGGGCCTACGGTAGAGCACTTGCCTAGCATGTGTGAAGCCATTGGTTCAATTCCTAATACCTCTTTGCACACACATGAACAAAATGTAACATACACACACACTCACACACATACACACATTTACATATGTATGTAAATGAATATGAGATGGGATATCATTCAGCCTTAAAAAAGAATCCTTGGAAAAGTACTGTGAAATGCGGTCTTCTGGGCAAGACATGACTGTGCACCAAAGAACTCACTGCAGTTATGGTTATCTGTACAGGATAACAAGGTCAGTCAAGAGTCCAGTAGCACTGATTCAGTGGGTTACCCCCACCCCCAACCCCAAAAGCAACACAAAGGTAGGAGGAACATGCTGGAGGGATCTAGAAGAGTGGTAGTATAAGGATCAACATACATTGTTCGTGTATGTATGAAAATGTCACACACCATAGACATAAATGAACCTTAGGGACACTATGCTAAGTGAAATTAGCCACCAACTGTTGGATGTTATTTGATTCTATGTACAGGCAGTACTTAGAGTGGACAGTTACAGTGCCAAGGAGAAGTGACATTTAACAGGTTTGGAGCTTCAGCTTTTTAGGAGGAAAGAGCTCTGTGAGACCAACAATGTGCCTGTACTTAGTGCTACTGAGCTGTGCACTCAACATGCTTATGGAAATAACCTTTGTATCATGCAGTTTATGACAGTCTTTAAAAATAAATCAAAGAGCACACTTACCTCTCCATCAGCTGCTAAAGCCATCGAATGATGTGAACCACAAGCTACTTCAACCACCTGCTTGATCAAGAGATTAGTACAGACTTGGACAGGAGCAATGCCTTGGTTGGTGGTCCCATTCCCCAGTTGGCTGTATCCATTATGGCCCCAGGCATAGACGACTCCATCTAAACACACAAGCATTTGAAGCACTGGCTCAAACAAGAACTGGTAAACCCCTGCAACTCCAGTGCGTCAGCATTGCGCCCTCCTCTCTACAAGATGACCATTAGTCAGGAGTCAGGGAGCAAAGGGTTAGAGAAAGAACAGCGAGGGCAGAGGAAAGCTCTCATGACAGGACTTGGCACTCATACACAAGATCAACATTGTGGCCAAAGTCAATGTTTATGTATAAAAATAGGCATCTCTAGATTGGACTCTTGCAGTAGAACCAGAGGATCTAGAGTTCAAGGTCACTGTTGGCTAAACAATTCATTTGAGGCCAGCCTTGGTTACATGAGACAAAAACTTTTGGGAAACAGATAGATACTGTAATTAAAAAGCAAATCAGAAAAGGCATCCGCCAACATCGGCAAAAGGAGAAGTGGGCAGGGAGCCAATTCCAGTCCTAGATTTCCAAGGTGTGCCATAATTTATGAGACTCACAGCAAGAACATACATACGGGGCTCTCCTGTTATCACCAGTTAAGACTGAGTTATATGGTGCTCCAAAGACTGGGTGAGGACTTGGGGCACATATACACACAAACACATACACACACACTATGCACAAACACAGCTACAAGCAAAATTTATTTATACGGGGTTTTAGTAAGTTTAGTAATTTTCTAGAACATATATAGGAAGGAAAATGTAAATGTAAATATATAGGAAAGGCGTGAACTACCACACCTGGCTGCTCTTTGTATTCTATCTTTCTTGCTTTTATCCTTTAAACATAGGGATACTACTTTCAGTTAAATCAGTATTGCCGCTGGGTGGTGGTGGCACACGCCTTTAATCCCAGCACTTGGGAGGCAGAAGCAGGCAGATTTCTGAGTTCGAGGCCAGCCTGGTGTACAGAGTGAGTTCCAGGACAGCCAGGGCTATACAGAGAAACCCTGTCTCGAAAAACAAAACAAAACAAAACAAAAAAATCAGTATTGCCATACTCGAGAGAGTATCTGACATCTACTATTCTGTAAAAAAGTTGGGCACATATTAATGATGGGTGTATATAGGCATCAGTAAGTGAA
Source organism: Mus minutoides (assembly GCA_902729485.2). NCBI lineage: Eukaryota > Metazoa > Chordata > Mammalia > Rodentia > Muridae > Mus > Mus minutoides. Next base: position 106,044 of record CACVCL010019122.1, on the reverse strand, counting down.
AATGCTCAAAGCAATTATCAACCTCAGGAATTGGGAGTGTGTGTGTAGGAGGGGGTCATACAGAAAGGGAGAGGCCCAGCTATAAATAATACTTACACAGCCCCTAATAATGAAAATGACAATACTAATTTAACTGGAATGTTAGTATTCCTGTTTTAGGCAAGAATCATAGAAGACAAAGAACTATATTGTATCTGCCACAACTCAAAGTTAAAAGATACTACCCCAAATTGAAAACTCAGATGTGGAAACAAAAGTATCTTATTTTAAAAATAGGAGAGAAAATGGGCTGGTAAATTGTTCAATGGGTAAAAGCCCATGCTATGCAGTCTCAAAAGGCCAAGTTAAAACAAAACAAAACAAAACAAAACAAAACAAAACAAAACAAAAGCTGGATGTGATGAAATCTCAGCATACAGGGAAATGGAAGACAGAATCAGAAACATCTCCCAGAAGTCTCACTGCCAGCATTGCTGACAGACTCTGCCTCAGAAAGGCAGAAGGGTGAGTTAACAAGATGGCTCATTGGGCAAAGGTACCTGCTAACCACAGATGCAAGCCCAGGAGAAAACCAACTCCAAGAGCTGTGCTCTGAACACATGCATGCATGTGCTCACACTCACACACATACAGGACAAGAATAAATATAAGAGACCTATTCCTAAAGAAACATCTGAAGAGTTAAAGTGGTTTCTTCCAAACAGTAGTTCAATCCCCAGTACCACAAACACACACATGTGCACGTCAGTAAGAGAAGCATGTGTATGTGTGTGTATACAGTTTGCATATGGATGTCTGAGTTAAACATTTGGTGTTTTCCTCTACCACTTGTGTTAGTTTTTGAGGGTCTCTCAATGAACCTGGAGCTCACCAGTGGCTAGGCCAATTTACCCACACGTTCCAGAGACCTGCCTATCTTCCATTCCTCCAGCACTGACACACCCAGATTTCTACATGGGGGCTGGGAATCTAGACTCAGGTCCGAATGCCTCAACAGCAGTCACTGGACCATCTGGGCCTTGTCCACACCTTTTGCTTTTGTTTTGAGATAGTCTCGTGTACCTCAGGGTGGCTCAAACTCAATATATAGCAGAAGGTGGCCCTGAATTTCTAGTTCTGGCACCTCCACCTCTAAGGTGCTGGGATTATAGGCATGTACCACCATCTCTGGTTTTAAGTGGTGCTGGAGACAGAATCCAAGGTTTTATGCATGCTAGATAAGTACTCTATCAACAACAGAACTACACCCCTAGCCTCCACTTGTTTAAAGTGTTAAATTGTTTTTAAAATTATTGGGGAGATGTCTCATTGGGTAAAGTACTTGCCATGCAAAAGATGAGGATCTACAGAGGAATCCTCAGAATGGTGTAAAATTGGGCAGGAGAGTGTATGTCTATATCCCAAGGAGAATCCCAAGAAGCTTGGGGTGCACCCTACATAGCTTTAAACAATAAAGAGGTCTCATCTTAAATAAGCAGACTGGCAATGACCAGTGGGGTCATCTGTACTGTGATACTCCTCTAAACACATCAACGCACACCTTTCCACACCCCTACCTGTACTCAAACATGAACATACATGTACACACATACACACACACACACACACACACACACACACACACACACACATTCAAGAGTTTTAAAAATTATTTGATTGGTTAACATATAATATAGATACAATCAATTATACATATGGCATTCGACATATAGTATGCTTAATAATTGCATAAAATGTACTATAAAGATCAGAAATTAAGCAAAAAAATTCTTATTATTTGTATACTAAATTTAACACTCAAGATGTTTTTAAAAAACACTGTTTAGACACTTAACATAATTCCAAAAGGATCATGACAGCTTTCAAAGATCACAATTTTGAAGAAAGTCAGTAATTTGAAAATATGTCTTTTAGTGTATTTGCGATATTAAAAGTGTTCTTCAGTATTTAGGGTCAGGTATCAAGAACTGTTTGGAAATTTTCAAACCCTTAGACCACAATGAGTAACAGTGAACCAGCTGGTAGAGCAGTAGCTAAAAGGGCCAGAGTGGTGGCAATCAAATGTCTACTGAGAGCAGTTCTGACAGAGCTGCCTTACTATGCTCAATCCCAGTCAGACTCCTGTATTAAGATCACACCTATGAGAAAGACAGAGAATGGAGAGTGGATCCAGACTTGAGGCACTAGAAGTCAGACACCAAGGTAGACATAGAAGCTGACATAGCATCAATGGAAACACAGATACAAAAGCAGAGATACACTCTGTCTCCCAAAGGCTACCCTACAGGACCATCTAACAAAACCGGAGCACCTCTGTACATGATAAAACACCTAAAACTCACAGGGAAGAGGTTACACATGACAAACTTTCAGAGTGCTACTTGCCCACAGTACTGACAATTACCAAAGGAGAATATCTATGCTTCTTTGGTAACCTTGGTAAGACACAAGGACAAGAATCTGTCCACTTCTCCTATGCCTTCAATACGGCAACCATTTGGATGTTCTTCAGAATAAACTAAGATATCTTAATTCAAGAGTCAGCAACTACACAAAGGAGAAAATCCAAATTCTGTGCGTTTATAAAACACAGAGGGCTGGAGAAATGGCTAAGAGTATATACTACTTTTCTAGAGGACCCAAGTTCAATTCCCAGCACCCACATCAGATGGCTCACAACCACCTATAACTCCAGGTCCATGAGGCTCTAACACCTCTGGCCTCTGCAGGCCCTGTACTAATGTGTACACACATCACCGCTGCACATACATGTATTTCAAATAATTGCAAGCTGGTACAACCACTCTGGAAATCAGGTTGACAGTTCCTCAGAAAATTGGACATAGTACTACCTGAGGACACAGCAATACCATTCCTGGGCATATACCCAGAAGATGCTCCAACATGTAATAAGAACACATGCTCCACTATGTTCATAGCAGCCATATTTATAATAGCCAGAAGCTGGAAAGAACCCAGATATCCCTCAACAGAGGAATGGATACAGAAAATGTGGTACATTTGCACAGTGGAGTACTACTCAGCTATTAAAAACAATGAATTTATGAAATTCATAGGCAAATAGATGTATCTGAAGGGTATCATCCTGAGTGAGGTAACCCAATCACAAAATAACACAAATGATATGCACTCACTGATAAGTGATATTAGCCCAGAAGCTCAGAATACCCAAGATACAATTCACAAACCACATCAAACTCAAGAAGTAAGACCAAAGCGTGGATACTTCGATCCTTCTTAGAGGGGGAACAAAACACCCATGGAAGGAGTTACAGAGACAAAGTGTGGAGCAGAGACTGAAGGAATGACCATCCAGAGACTGCTCCACCTGAAGACCTATCCCATAAACAACCACCAAACCCAGACATTACTATGGATGCCAATAAGAGCTTGCTGACAGGAGCCTGATATAGCCGTCTCCTGAGAGGCTCTGCCAGTGCCTGACAAATACAAAAGTGGATGCTCACAGCCATCCATGGGACTGAGTACAGGGTCCCCAATGAAGGAGAAAGGACCTAAGGAGCTGAAGGGGTTTGAGGTTCCATAGGAGGAACAACAATATGAACTAACCAGAACCCTCAGAGCTCCCTGGGACTAAACCACCAATGAAAGAGTACACATGGTGGGACTCATGGCTCTAGCTGCATATGTAGCAGAGGATGGCCTAGTCGGACAACAATGGGAGAAGAGGCCCTTGGTCCTGTGAAGGCTCTATGCACCAGTGTAGGGGAAGGCCAGGGCCAGGAAGCGGGAGTGGGTAGGTTGGTGAGCAGGGGGATGGGGGAGGAAATAGGGAGAGGGGTTTTTTGGAGGGGAAACCAGGAAAGGGGATAACATTTTAAATATAAATAAAGAAAATATCCAATAAAGTTTTAAAAATTAACATATATTTGTATATATTTACATATATTTATATATCATATATTTAATATATTCAATTTATTTTATATAAAATATGTTTATAGATTTTTAAAAGCTAATATATTTAATTGAACATATAAGTTTATGTATTATATATAACACTTATATATTTACAAAAATACAATTTATGCATAGAATATATATATATATATATATATATATATATATATATATATATATATGTGTGTGTGTGTGTGTGTGTGTGTGTGTGTGTGTGTGTGTGCGCGCGCATGTCTGTGTGTGTATACAAGAAACCCTTTCAAACTTACTTTGTGTTCACAGAACCAGTGAAAAATTAGGCTAGAGGAACCAAATCCTTTGCCCTGTCCAGCATTCTGTAATTTACATTGAAAGTCTAAGAACCTTGGAAACTGTACATGTACAAGACACACTGCTGCTATTCTAGAGATGGCCTCAAGTATCTTAAATTGTTCCTTCTTTGTAAGGGATCTATCATGACTGCCCTCTGAAAGACCCAACATGAAGCCGAAAGAGTCAGATTCGGTTATTTGATTCCAACCAATGGACAGAAGCAGCTGACCCCTGTTGTTGAATTAGAGAAGGCTGAAAGAAGCTGAAGAGAAGGGTGATCCTGTAGGAGGACTAGCAGTCTTAATTAATCTGGACCCCTGAGATCTTTCAAACATTGGACCATCAAACAGACAGCATATATCAGCTATATGAGGCCCCCAAAATACATACAATAGAGGACTGCTGGGTCTGTGTTCATTCAGAGATGATGCACCTAACCCTCAAGAGACTGGAGGCCCCAGGGAGTTTAGAGGTCAGGTGGGGTGGGGGGTGAGGGCATCCACTTGGAGACTGGGTCGGGTGGGGAGGAGGTGTGGATGTGGAACAGTCGGAGGGAGGATGAGGAGAGGGCGGGGAATGAAATATGGAGTGTAGAAAATGAATTAGGAATAAGATTAAATAAAAAAAATTGTTCCTTCTTTGTATACTTCCCCAGAAATAAAGAATAATCAAAGTTAGTTATTTGATTTGCCTTTTCCTTGGTTCAGAATTAACTGTCAATCACCCACAAACCAAAAAATCGGTTTTCTGTCTTTACCTTCAGTGGTGAGGAGGACATGGGGGCCGCTCCCGTAACTAAGGCTTTTGATCTTTTTTCCACACAAAGCTTCTAGTTTCTTGGGCACCAGAGTGCTCTGGTTATCTCCAGTTCCTAGACAGTTACTATAGTTCAGTCCAAACACGAAGACCTGGAAAACAAATACCTCTGCTTACATCATCTGACTTAAAAGTCACAGCTCCTTGTCCCCTGCTCAGAAAATAAGACATACTCACGTCTAGTTTGGCAGCCCAGGTGGCAAGAAGAGACTGATACAGATACTAAGAAATCTGCAGTGTCTGCTGATAACACTCAGACTGTGCGATGTTAGTCTATACTATAGAGCAGAGGGCACTAACACATAAAACTGGAGAACGCATCAAGGTGCTCTTCCTGAATTTCAGATTCTCTTCATCCCAAACCTATTCTCAGCCATCAAACTAGCAGGAAACCCAATAGACTCCCAAACTAACCCTGTTTCCGGTCTTACCTCATCATTGTCGGTGACATAGATCGCCTCATTGGCAGAGGTACCAAAGACACATGCTTTCCTGATAGATCCAGTTTCCTGGGGCGAGAGCAGAGTGAAGATTGGCCACTTTCCTACATCCACCATGACTGTGGCTTTGGACAATTCCTATAAATAAGCTGACATCTCTGCTGCAAGAAGTGAAAAGTAATTCAAGGAAAAATTAATAGCCACTAAGCTAAAGTTAACAAGAGTTTTTAAATTATTAATAAAAGCCACCAAAAGGTAATTCCAGAAAAACCTACCTACCATTAGTGAAATGGATCACTCACAGTGTCAAATTCTTCCGTACCTTGCAAAACCAGGCCTTTTTCTGAAATGAGAGTACAACATACTAGAAACAGCTGTTCCTCTTGCTAAATACTAGCAGACTTACCTGTTATAAACATGCACATGTTAGTATCCAACAGAAAAAGCTGGCTACCTATATGGATCTGGTTTTTACTAGGGATACTTCACTCAGGGATTCAGAAAAACATTACACTACTAAACCAGAACTCTAGAAGTAAGAGGCAGGTTGATATCTGAGTCTGAGATCAGCCTGCTCTATATAGTGAGTTCCAATACATCTAGAGCTACACAACAGAGAGATCTTATCTCAAACAGACTTTACAATCCTAATTTCTTCTGTCAGTTCTTGTCCACCTCCACACTATGCCCAAACCCAGCACACTGAAAAACTCGTTCCTTGCAGGAGGCCCTACCACACAGGGCCACTGCTTCCTGACAACCATGTGGTACCCCAGAAAGCTGAGTGAAGGTGAAGCTGCCGGAGAAAGTGAATGAAACTGTCTACAGACACACAGATGTCACCTCACATTTACAAAGAGAAGGCTGGTTACTCCAATCTGGGTGTTGAGCTAATTACTGTGGACTTTAGGCCAGGCTTGGCTACCTTAAATGGTGCCTTACAGGAAGGAGATATGTACAAACACAAACTCTGAACAAACTGTTCATGGGGTTTTATGCAAAGAATACTAGGTGAGGTTCAATTTCTGTAATGCTGAAAAGAAGTGTGGGAATTTCAGGGGTCTGCTCAAATACAAAACCCTATCATGCTAGTGAATTTCCATTCTGGCTCTCAGCTGTGCAAAGAGAACAAAACTAGGCTTTCCTAGTGAGGACCCAAAGTGCTTTCTGCACCAAGCCCTGTCTTCCTTAACACACACTATGGGAAGGAATGCTACAGGGCTTCAGCACATCGTCCAGGGCCTCGGTTCCTACCACCCAGACACTGCTCCCACTTGCACCAAGGATCCTGTTAGCCCTAAACATCATCTCACACATTCGATGAAGGAGTGAACGCCAGAAAACATCACTAGAGGAGTCTGTTACTGCAACCAGGCGCCTCTAGTGATTCTTAAGCATTCTTAAGGATACGGGTAGGGCAAAAAACATACAATAAAACCATTTCAAATGGTACAAAATATATTGGAAAGCTAATACTTGTGTGTGTGAGACAGAGAGAGAGAGAGAGAGAGAGAGAGAGAGAGCGAGCTGCAAGCAGGTGTCTAGCACAAATGTGTTTTAGAACAAAAAACAAATGGAAGCTGTTTTAGTCAGGGTTTCTATTCCTGGACAAAACATCATGACCAAGAAGCAGTTGGGGAGGAAAGGGTTTATTCAGCTTACACTTCCATACTGCTATTCATCACCAAGGAAGTCAGGACTGGAACTCAAGCAGGTCAGGGAGCAGGAGCTGATGCAGAGGCCATGGAGGGATGTTCCTTACTGGCTTGCTTCCCCTGGCTTGCTCAGCCTGCTCTCTTATAGAACCCAAGACTGCCAGCCCAGAGATGGTCCCACCCACAAGGGGCCTTTCCCCCTTGATCACTAATTGAGAAAATACCCCACAGCTAGATCTCATGGAGGTACTTCCCCAACTGAAGCTCCTTTCTCTGTGATAACTCCAGCTGTGTCAAGTTGACACAAAACTAGCCAGTACAGAAGCTTTATCCACTTCTTTGTATTGGAAACTGCTCCTGCTTCGCACTAGGAGAGCTACAGCACCTCAGTACTTCTAAGGCTGCCCATTACACTAATGTAACAGTGCCTCTTACCAGAGGCATTTAAGTAATTTACAGCTTTATTCTGGAACACTGAACACTTACTGCTTGCATACAATACTGAATAAATGTCTCATTGTATACATAAATTTCTAAAAATGAAATTGCCAGGTTCAGGTCTAATAACTATATTACCATTGACAACGATTTCAAACTGTCCTCTGTAACTCAACACAAACGTAAACTGCATCTGTTTAACCCATTTATAAGTAGGGTCAGAGTTCCTCAAAGGGCAGTGACAGAGAGGGGAGGAAAGAAGAGGAAGGAGGAAGCAAAAAGAAGAGAGGAGTGAGGAAGAAGAAATGTCCGCCAAATGTCAGGTCTGTGCCTCTTACAGAATAGATGGGGCAGAAGCCATGCATGATGTAAATGCTGTGTGCGAAGCAGGTTGCTGTTTCAAGAAAATTCAGAAGCATCTTTTCCTTTTATAATAGAAACCATACAGAATTAGTCTTTATCATTCAATTTTTTATAGTATAGAATTCTTTGAAAACATAAGATTAAAGGCCAGCAAAACTGGCCAATGCCTGGTCAAAACTGGTCATCTTTTGCCAAGCCTGAGAACCTGAACTTAATTCACAAGACCCAAATCGTAGAAGGACAGAACCAACTTCTAGAAACTGTCCTATGCCATCCACACCATAGCATATTCACATCAGCATACAATAGAGCATCACACAAAATAAATAAAAATTTTAAAAGATTTAAATGTAAGATTCATAGGCTGAGGACTATAGCTCAGTTCATACAGTGTTTTATTACCATGCACAAAGCCCTACGCTCAGTCTCTGTAATACCTGCACTACAGAATCATTCAAAGTCATCCTTACCTATGCAATGATTTTGAGACTAGCCTGGGATGGATACCTGAGAGAGAGAGAGAGAGAGAGAGAGAGAGAGAGAGAGAGAGAGAGAGACAGACAGGCAGATAGGCAGAGGGGGGAGGTAGGAAGGGGGAGAGAGAGAGAGAGAGAGAGAGACAGACAGACAGACACACACACACACACACACATACACACACACACACACAGCAGGTATGCTAAGTGGAGTTAGAGATTGATTTAAAATACAAAGTGATACTACTATTCAAAACCATAAACTTTCAGTGGTACAATTACTCTGACAGGTAACTCTGCCCTCAAGGCCTGGCAATTTCCTTCAAGATTAAGCTCACCTTCTAAATGAGGGTTAATTTTATGAGCTGAGTTTGAATGTGGCTAAATTACAAGACACTTTATTTTACAAGGCATTTATCCAAAGGCTGGTAATTTAAGAGTCAATGTAAGAGCCTGCTCAGACATCTCCACAGGTATGGCCAATCACACAAGAAAAAGTACCTTGGCCTAGCAGCAGGGACAGTCTCTGAGTGAGTCTGGTGCTTCAGGCCCACATTTACTTTCAGCCAGTCAGTGTGGTATGCTTTTATCTTTTCTGAGCCTTGATTTCTCAAAAATCTGTTCCAGCTCTAAAGCTATGTAATTCATGTTCAACATGTAAAGAAGATGCTGTGGGGGATTCATGAGTACTTGAAAGTCAGTGTTAACACTGGTGAGTCAGGAAGAAGGCCTGGCTAACAGTATCACTGTTTATCATATAAAGAGCAATATTAGTTAGGCTGGTCTAAACAAGAAACACAAGTATTAACAGATTTTCTATCAACATGGGTTATTGCGTATATAATCATATAAATATATTAATTTACTTACTTTTTAAGGTATGTGGTTAAGTATCTACACACACACACACACACACACACACACACACACACACACATGCGCATGTGGAGGCTAGAGGTCAAGCTCAGGTGTCTTCCTCGGTCTTATTTTCTGAGATTGTCTCTCACTAAACTTGGAATTCACTGACTGGCTAGACTGTCTGGGGCAAGCCTGCAGGATCCACCGTTTCCACCTCTGAGCAACAGGATCAATGAACAACACAATCACATTCTGCTTTAGGAAATGCTTTCTCACCAACAGAAGTAACACATTCAGCCCGAGTTATCAATTTTTTGTTATGTGTTTGGTTTTTTGGAGATAATAAACAAAGGGAAGAGCAGAGAAATGTCCAGCAGAAGTCGAAGGTAGAACACCTTTCACCCACTCAGTTCTTAGCCGCTAAGATCAGACCGTACACATCTCCTTGCCCATTCGCATTGCAGATCAATAACCCACTCTCAAGTACGGCTTTTCCTAGCTATTGTGCTCTCTCTCAGAAAGCCTGCGGCATACAGAGGAAGGATTATTTTATACCCTCAAAGGTAAATTCAGGGAATATAAATGCAGACCTTCCAAATTTAGAACTGATGGCGGAAGAAGCCATGAGTGAATCTTCTGAGGCTTCTTAAGAGTCTGTTTATTTTACTTTCCCCTTAGGAATCAAGATTAAGGTGAGATAGGGAAATTTTTATTTTTTGACCTGGCAAAAACCATTCTAAAATGTGCTTACAGAGTTTTTAAAAACAGGAAATCAAGATCAATAGTACAAGAAAGTTTGTTTTTGATTAAATGACTGTTTCAATATTATAAAGTATTAAGAATTTACAGCTGACCTATAAGTTTATGTCTTTAATAGATCTCAGAGCTCCTCTCCCGGGCTAACCAGGATGTATCTGGAACAAAGGGAATGATGTCACCAACAGGATTTTCTCCTTCTGAATAGCTCTTCTGCTGACCTGAAAGGAAAAGAAAATAAAGCCAGACAGTACCAAAATTCTAACCAGTCTGCTGTGGTCTGGGGAGCAGGAAGGAGTCTGTAGCATTCTCTACCATGAAATAGCTATGTGGTGAGAGCACAGGACTCCAGAGGCTGATTATCCCCAGCATCTGTTCTGCAGCCACACTTGTACTATTAGATGCTGCAGTGTGAGATACATAGGACTTCTGTGTTTCAAATTGTGTTTAACTCACCACTTGAAGATCCCTAGAGCAATGTCTTTTATAAACTGGATGGGATCTGATTTTAGTCATTGCTTTAGGAAGCGGAGCTGCCTTACAGCTTAGTTCTTTTTGTAGTTCATGAGCTATTGATAAGGTCTAAGATGCCTCACACACACACAAAACCAACACAAAATAATAATGTGAACTAAATTAATAGTGTAGCTAACTCATTCCTCTGCAATCACCATAGATACCAATAATGCTTCAGACACTGTAAAGAGCGATGCAGTCACAGCCTCTGCCCTCTGATGGTCAAATGGTCTGACAGGGATTCTTATTCCAAGTGGAAACCTTAAATGCAAAAATCATACTGGACTAAGCAAAAGACCAGAGACAGCATGCAAGTACACAATCCATGTGACGCAATCATGTGCTGTCATAAAATAATGACAATTATATGAAAACTACTCATCACAGAAAAGCTGTTATGTGGAATTCGAGAACTCAAATGCTCAGGGTTCCTAGTAATAATAAAGTATAAGCATTTCCTTTAAAAAAGCCATCATATTCTTTCCAGAGCAAGCATCTTTAATTTTTTTCCTTTTATGTCGGCCTTCTGCATACTGGGTTGATGGGAATGTGCTATCCTGTCCAGCTCTAAGAGCCCATTTGTGCATAAAAGACTTAAGGATATAGTCATCTTCTCTATTTTTCAGTTCACTGTATCTGTATTCTAGAAAAACTTTCAAATAAAGGGGTCCTAAGGCTTGGGGTAAAGCTTTTTTAGTACAGCTTTGTAACTATCATCCATCTGTGTTACAACAAAAGATCCAGAAATCCTTTGGCTTACCATAGAGCCACTCCTCCCATACCTACTCTGGTGGGCTTCTGGATACTGAGATGCTAACCTTCCTGATCAGCCTGGCAGTACAGTTTGCACATCCAGACAAGTCTCTAAGACAGATCAGCCTCAGATCTTTTAAACTAGGAACACATTTCAGAGCTTCTTCACTCATTCAATGCCAAAAGAGCTACAAATACAGTACAGTTTCAAACATTTGCTGAGACACTAATTCTATCACTGTCCCAACTGCTACTACAACTTACAGAACTGGAAAAAGATAGCATGCCCTGAACTGGGACAAGACTTAAGTCTCTAAACACTGCATGCTGTCTTCATCAGACACAGCTAAGGCCACCTGTACAGAGGTCACTGAATATCAGCCTCACAGCTTCGTTTGCAGTCAGCATGACTACTTGCTGTCCTAGAATTTCCCAACCCTGGCATGTCGAATTCATCGTTTGTTTAAGATGAGAATGGAAGGTGCTATAGCTGTCCTTCCTTGAGAGCCAGAGATTATTTGACTTGAAATACAGCCTACAGTAATGGCCCCTGGGAGCATTTCTTCAGCCCTGTCACCCAAGGGGCTGCTTTTATTTCACTGTCTGTAAGTTTCTGGCAATTTTACAACAGACTTTCTGACAGTTCATTGTTATGTTAAGAATGAAACTGAAATCATGTGCTCTGGTTGAGAAACAAACTACCCAAGTATCTATAGGATTTAGCAGGAGAGAACAAATCCTGTGATGTGGACAATGACAAAAGATACTTCTCTTTAATTCCAGCACCAAGGAGACAGAGGCAGGAGGATTTGTATGAATTCAAGGCTAGTATGTTCTACATAGCCAGTTCTAGGCCAGCCAAAGCTACATAGTGAGACCTTGTTCTAAAAACAAACAAACAAACAAACAAAACAAAACAAAACAGGTAAGACAGAGCCCAGAAGTTAAACACCAGTGTCTAGATTCTACAGTCCAGAGGTACATTCTGATCTCAGAATTCTCTCCCCCAGGAAAGAGGTCTTTCTTTCTGTTGTTTTTAAAGCTCTGGTCTGAAGTGGAACAGGAAGCTGCTCAAAGTACTCCTAGGAAAGCTAACCTTTTGTTGGTCCATTTCTTAAGTGACAAACACATTAGAAAAGACAGTTTGCTTAAGATTCCTTCTCCCATATGTGCTTATGGAAGATCTAGCATCTTTTGAAAATCAAGGATTGAAACTATAAGCATGATGCTAACTTCATCAAAGGACAAACCACACAGGGAGAACATGGCACATTCATAATTCAGATAATACCACCAAGTGTTAAAACCAGTAACATAACCTCATCAGTAATAACCAGACATAGAAGAAAGTAAGTTTTATATTTAGTCAGTTACACAGTCTTCACTTTAATTTAGTATATTTCTCTGTGATATAAGATTTAAAAATTTGTGACCAAAGCATGCTATTAGTCAAGTTGACAAGAAGTTTGTGCTCAGGGTTCAATCTTGGGACTCTCTGTCCCCATAATTTTTTCTCATGCATCAAAAAGTTACTCCAGCTAACAGTTGGACATATGAAATGTTCATGTTTGCAAACTACAGACTTTCCTAACATCTTCAGAGGTTTAAGAAAAGACCTTCCCATACCTACTCCAACACATGAGTATGATAAAGTGTATCTACTCCCAGAATGCAACAGTAGCCTAGTTATTTGAACTGCTATTCACTACCTAATTCTAGAATCAAGCAGATTTTGGTAGCTTCAGTGCCCAAACTCTTGCTAGTGGCTTTTTCTTACAATCTGAAATCTTACTATGTGAACTCTAGAACTCCTCAAATTTCCAAAGTCTATAGAACTCATATCCTAAAATACAAAATGTTTTCTCTAGGTAGTAAAATTACAGATTATGTACATTCTTTATATTTATTTATGTTTTCTAATTTTTTCTTCATTCTTTGTTTGTAAATGTTTTGCTCATTATCAAGACAGGATTTCTCTGAGTAGTCCTGATTGTCCTGGAACTCGCTCTGTAGACTTCTTATAAACCATAGTATATTGTGGCCTAGATATGCTTGAAAACTTTAAATTTTGCGTCCATATTGTGAGCCAAATACATAGTAGATTAATTAACTGACATGTTAGGAAATCTAGTTAAAGTCCAGCAGTTTATCACATTCTTGGATACATACAAGGTAATGTATTGTTTTAAATTTTTTATCTATAGATCCTAGTAAGAAAGAAAATGTATTTCAATGTCTTGTCTGGCCTCTAAACGCACGAAGACCCAACCTTTGTTTTTATGCTTCTTTTTAAGTACCAGATACAGAAAGAGCAATTCAATTGCATGACTCTCGGATAAAGACCCCAGACTTCTCAGCTTCTGGAATACACAGGCACTCAATTTAAAACTTTAGAACACAAAATTTAAGCTACAAGCTTCATAGCTTTGGTTTTCTGTATATGTTCTGAGATTCGTAGAACTTAACTCTTCGGATCATAAGACTTAGAAATCACAGAAGAAACACTTCAAAGATTAACACATCACTTCCTCTTCAATAGGCACAAAGAGGGGGAAAGAAAAGAAAAAAACCCGCCCCGAAGTACTGGTATTCACACAATGGGGTAAAACCCAGGCCACAGATGAAGTGAACCTAAACACTGTTGTGATTTAAACTGAAGTCAGAATTTAAAAGACACTCTATAAACTCCCTTAAGGGTCCAAGCATCATCTCATGCCTGCCCGCATTACTTGCTTTTGATGCTACGCCTGCTACAGCGCACGCCAGTCTCAGAAACTCCGATTTTTAAAATTTGTCTTATTTTTTATTTTTGCCCACCACGAGCTTTAATCCTCGTAGTAGTAACGGGGCAAAGGCGAGGGAGACTGTGACTGTTTCTAAAAGCAAGATGTATTGTCTCATAAAACTGCAACCCTCCGCTTCTGCGCTCTGCAGCAGTCAGCCTCCCACCGCTAACCTGCGTGCTCCGGGTTCCTCTCCGGCAGGGCGGGCGGCGCGGCTCCTCAGAGGCAGGCCGCGGGCAACGCCATTTACTCGGCTCGCCGCACACCTGGGTGAAGCGCCCGCAAGACCGAATCCGCCGGTGCCCGGTGCGGGGTGCCCGGTGCGCGTCGCCGGGGAGTCGCGAACGCGCCTGGTGCGCACGGCCTTCGGGAGGGCGCGGACTCCGCTGCCAGCCGCCAAGCAAGGCCTCTCCCGGCTCGCCCGCTCGCTCGCCCGCTCGCACCGCCGCCCTGCAGCGCTCTACCTGTCAGGCCGCCCGGCCAGGCCCTGACTCCGCTGCGTCGCCGCCGTAGCCGGCTCCTCCCCCCTGACAGCCCCGGTGCGAGCGCCAGGGCCAGGGCCGCCGGTCACGTGGGCGGGCCGCTTCACGTGACACCGGAGCACGGCGCGCGCCCTCAGTCTACTCAAGGTTCCCGCTCCGGTTGGGTTGTAGGCCGGGCCGCAGGCGCAGCGCCGGGGCCCCGTGGTGGCTCCTACGAGGACCGGAAGGCGAAGGCGTCCCGGGATGGCAGCAGAGCGTGGCCTTCCTCCCGCTCCGCCCATCCCAGGCCGCTGGTCTTCGGGACACGTGTCTCTGCCCGGTCCGAGGAAGGCCTGGACACCTAGGTCAGGCCGGCAGAGGCAAGGCTGCTTTTGAAAGCTCTCTCTCTGCCCCAGAACGTCTTGTGCTGAGCGGGTACTACTGAGGTCCAGGAGGGAGCGGCTGCTTTGTGCGTCTATCAGAAGAACACTTATCAGTTGTAAAGTCCCCTACCGGCCTAGGCTCTCCCATTTGGCACTAGAGACCAAAGTCTATACTTCTTGGGACCCCAACATTCACGCTATCTTGTTCAGACTCACCTTTCCCTTTTCCGGTCTGTACTGGCTAGTTTTGTGTCAACTTGACACAGCTGGAGTTATCACAGAGAAAGGAGCTTCAGTTGAGGAAATGCCTCCCTCCATGAGATCCAACTGTAAGGCATTTTCTCAATTAGTGATCAAGGGGGAAAGGCCCCTTGTGGGTGGGACCATCTCTGGGCTGGTAGTCTTGGGATCTATAAGAGAGCAGGCTGACCAGGGGAAGCAAGCCAGTAAAGAACATTCCTCCATGGCCTCTGCATCAGCTCCTGCTCCCTGACCTGCTTGAGTTCCAGTCCTGATTTCCTTGGTGATGAACAGCAGGAATGCAAGTGGTTGGGTTGGGGAGGATGAAGGGGGATGATAGGGGATTTTCGGAGGGGAAACTAGGAAAGGGGATAACATTTTAAATGTTAATAAAGAAAATATAATAATAATAATAATAATAATAATAATAATAATAATAATAATAATAATAATAATAATAAAAAGAAAAAAGCATTATGATTAACATGAAAGAAGCCAGTTAGCAAAAGGCTTGGAAATCCCTCCCAGAAGCTGCAGGAAACAAAATGGAGCATGCTGGAGAAAAGCCCTCTGAGTGTGGGAGAAGGGTGAAGCTGTTTACATAAGCTACAAGGGTCATGACATTGAGAACTGAGGGTGTTAGAGGACCAGCCCTGTCCCACCTCTCTAGACTCCTCCCTTTCTGAGGAGAGCCTTTCTCCTCTGTTATAGAACCTCTGTTTCTATCATGTTTCTTCATCCTGTGTTATTTTGTTCTAGGAAACAATAATGTGGAGTTTGGGCAGGTGCCCCCAGACTCAGAGGCCCATCTGACAAAGATAATAACACATTCTCTTTTGAGAAGCAGACACCCATGTGTTTGTCAGGACACTGCCTTCTGTTTAAGCACTTTTTTATTAACCTTATGCTTAAATCTGTTTTAAAATCTCTTAAATGCCAGCTCCACCTCTTTGTAATTGAAGTTTTTAAGAATTTCACGTATAAGTATTGTATCTACATTATTTGTGCCCCTCCTCTTTCTGCCCTCTAGCTCCTCCCATGTTCCCCAGATTGCCTCTCAAATTATTGAATCTCTTCCCTCCCTCCCAACCCCCATATTTGTATTAGCACATGCAAATGTGCAGGCAGGTAGATGTCTTCGCACCTGTGAAGGTCAGAGGACAACTTGTAGTAATCAGTTTTTCCTTTTCACTATGTGGATTCTGGGTTTCAACCTCAGGCCATCAGACTTGGCAGTAGGACCCTTTACCTGCTGAACATTTCAATGGTCTGTAAATCAGCTTTACCATCAGCTATCCTTACACTGGCACAACAGATACAGGAACAGAGATGGCATAGCTATGAAGAGGATAGCCACACATGGACCTACTTCATGATCTCTCACTCACAGATGTTAATCTAACAACTGCAAACTGCCACCAGCAGAAACCATTGCCAAGATTCAACGTAATATAAAGTGGGGAGACAACACTTGAAAATAGCAACCAGTTGGTGGTAAATTGATCATTTTGTGCTCTTTACACTCAGGAGAGGGAGCCATTTATTTTAGTAGGATAGGTGAGTATATTTTATATGTTTGTTACTTCAGGATCTCAGCTAATAACAGTATATTTAATTTTTAATTTTATTATTGTTGTATATGTACAAACACACACACACACACACACACACACACATACACATCAGTCTGTGTTTAGAGGTCAGAGGAAAACTTTGAGGTGCCAACCCTCTTTCAACTAAGGGATCCAAGGATTGTGTTTCCATCATTAGGCTTGAACAATGTCATCAATTTATGTTCTATTTGACTCACCAATTTGATTCCACCTATCATTGCATCAGAACAAAGAACCTACTTAATAGCAAATGAGACAGTCTTGCTCACATTTCTACAGAAGCTAATGGACTGGTCACATGGTATACTACCTGGAATCTACTGACCTCATTAGCAACAAAGCAGCCAGCTGACAACATGACAGAAGAGCCAGCTTGTAATGATCACCTGAGTTGGGTGACAGAGGTGTTCTAAACATTGACCATTGTATGGGGCTGTACCCCTCCCCCCCAAAGAAGCTTAATGGGCAATGAGAGCACAAAAGCAAGGAAATGGTGATACCCCTACTTTCCACCAACCCCCATGCCCACTTGGATACTTTAATCACATCTATAAGCCACTGGTTCAAGGGTCTTCATACCCAATGGGGGATCATTTCAAAAGGGAATGCAGCAAGGGTCCTCATTAAAATTGAAGTTATACCACTATCCAGACATTTTGAGTCCTTCATGGTAAGGACCAATTCCAGAACTTGCCAGTCAATCAACACAGGAACTGGGAGACTGAAGATGATTATAGGAAAGGCAGAAAGAAGATGCAAGAGACAGATATATTAGGGCTGCTGGTCAATACCGTGCCAGCAAGGAGTGAATTTTCTCAGTGTCTTATAAAAACAAGCAACTGAAAGTATGACCAATTCCAGGAAGTTTAACAATGACCACGAATGCTTACATGGTGCATTTATGTTACATAGTATCTATGTTTGATTAAGCCTATTTTCTTCAGGCTTGGATAGTCTTTCAAGGACATATATGTAAGTAGAGGAACTTAGGATATAATGCATGTTTTAACTGAAAACAAAACAGATGTCAGCAGACTCATTTATGATTGATCATAAGCAAGTAGTCAGCCAAAGTTAACTCTGAATGTGTTCCCTACATGCCCCCTTATTTTTATACAAGTCAAAGCTATCTCAGTTATTGGCAGAGAAAGACTGTGCCTGTCTTAGGCATCCTCTGCAAGAGGTGTTGTTCTTACCCATCATTGGTACATGAATCCTAGCATTCATGCCCTGTATTAGGTTGATCGACCTCTGAGAGACTTACTCATCTTTTTTATCTATCTTTTTTACACTTTATCAGTCGTAGAGCAGAAAGTTGTACCTATCTTAGGTTGCCATCTTGAAAACATAGCTCTTACTAATCATTGGCATGCAAATAACCTTGTATTCATAGCCTGTCTTATATTGAGAAGGTTTTGAAGACAATATTACCAATTTCTGCTAGGGAAGACATTGCAGCTTGAGTTTATATAACTCTGGTTTGACATCTGTAAGAGCTCAGATGATTCCTCTCAAAATAACAGATAATAGACATGCCATAAAAAGGTTCATAATGCCAAGTCCTACTATGCCCAATAAGAGAGATGTAAACAAGTATAATGAAGGAAACTCAGCCTGTAAATTTTTAGAATGTCATTTGCAATGCTGGCAGCATCAAAAGGCAAAGGCTTTGCATTTTGTAATCTTACAACCTCCTTAGGCAGAGCTAATAAATCTAAAAGAGTGTTAGTATTGTGTCATATACTTTGAAGGTGCCTTTTTTAATCTGGCCCAATTATGCTGACTCTCATTATACATTTTGAAGTCATACAAATCCATGCATATCGAGCATGACATTTCAAATGGCTTTTGACTTTCATTACTTGTATCTCATCTCCTATGATCTGTACTTTATCATTCAATGCATTGATTCTTTGTCCTAGATGTCTATCCAAATCCTCTTCTATCCTTAGTGCATTGGTTACATTTTCTGCAAGATGGTTAACTAGCATTTTGTACCTCTTGTGCTAAAACCAATGCAGAAGAGGTAACACTGGCTCTAAGTGTTGAGAATAACAACACTGGCAATGATCAGCCCAAACATACATTTGCTCCTCACCAGAGCATGATCTAATTTTTTTCAATATTTGTAAGCCTTTTTCAGAATACCAGGCTTCAGATAAATTTACAGGAATCACAATAAATGCTGGTTATTATAGACTGACCATCACCCAGTGCAAAATTACAATTGGACAAAAGACAATTAAAACAAGAAACATTGAACTCAGAGCCTACAACAAAGGTAACATTCCCAATTAGTAAAAGATTAGGTGGGGCAAAGCAAGAGGTCTTATTTACTTTAACTCCAGAACCTGATCCATTTTTATCCACAGCAGACATAGCATCATACAAGGCAGTTGCCAGTTTCCAAATACGTCTCTGAAAATGTCCAGAACAGCCCTCCAAATGCCCACTGTCATTTTCATCTTTCCAATATTGAATTGATTCACAGACCAGTCCATGAATGAGTTGGAATAACCAGTCACATTAAAGGAAAGAGGAGGATCATTATAACAACTTCCCCATTTGGTTGATTTTTCAAATGCAGGTTCTACAGATTCTGTGTTCTCTGTACTACAAGGTTTAAAAGCCTGGGTCAAGGCAGCTTGTCCAGAAGTTCTCTTTCTTTGTTGGATCTTTGTGTGGTTTAGGTATCAGAGTAATTGTGGCTTCATAGAATGAGTTGGGTAGAGTACCTTCTGTCTCTATTTTGTGGAATAGTTTGAGGAGAGGTGGAATTAGGTCTTCTTTGAAGGTCTGATAGAACTCTGCACTGAATCCATCTGGTCCTGGGCTTTTTTTGGTTGGGAGACTATTGATGACTGCTTCTATTTCTTTAGGAGAAATGGGCCTGTTTAGATCGTTAATCTGATCCTGGCTTAACTTTGGTACCTGGTATCTGTCTAGGAAATTGTCCATTTCCTCCAGGTTTTCTATCTTTGTTGAGTATAGCCTTTTGTAGTAGGATCCAATGATGTTTTGGATTTCCTCAGGTTCTGTTGTTATGTCTCCTTTTTCATTTCTGATTTTGTTAATTAAGATACTGTCCCTGTGCCCTCTAGTGAGTCTGGCTAAGGGTTTATCTATCTTGTTGATTTTCTCAAACAACCAGCTCCTGGTTTGTTTAATTCTTTGAATAGTTCTTTTTGTTTCAACTTGGTTGATTTCTGCCCTGAGTTTGATTATTTCCTGCCGTCTACTCCTCTTGGGTGAATTTGCTTCCTTTCGTTCTAGAGCTTCTAGGTGTGCTGTCAAGTTACTAGTATATGCTCTCTCTAGTTTCTTTTTGGAGGCACTCAGGGCTATGAGTTTTCCTCTTAGGACTGCCTTCATAGTGTCCCTTAAGTTTGGGTCCATTGTGGCTTCATTTTCATTAAACTCTAGAAAGTCTTTAATTTCTTTCTTTATTTTATCCTTGACTAAGGAATCATTGAGTAGAGTGTTGTTCAGTTTCCATGGGAATGTTCGCTTTCTATTATTTATGTTGTTATTGAAGATCAGCCTTAGTCCATGGTGGTCAGATAGGATGCATGGGATAATTTCATTATTTTTGTATCTGTGGAGGCCTGTTTTGTGACCAATTATATGGTCAATTTTGGAAGAGGTACCATGTGGCGCTGAGAAGAAAGTATATCCTTTTGTTTTAGGATAAAATGTTCTGTAGGTATCTGTTAGATCCATTTGTTTCATGACTTCTGTCAGTGTCCATGTGTCTCTGTTTAGTTTCTGTTTCCAGCATCTGTCCATTGGTGAGAGTGGGGAGTTGAAGTCTCCCACTATTATTGTGTGAGGTTTAATGTGTGCTTTGAGTTTTACTACAGTTTCTTTGATGAATGTGGCTGCCCTTGTATTCGGGACATAGATATTCAGAATTGAAAGTTCATCTTGGTTGATTTTACCTTTGATGAGTATGAAGTGCCCCTCCTTGTCTTTTTTTATAACTTTGGGTTGAAAGTCAATTTTATCAGATATTAGAATGGCTACTCCAGCTTTTTTCTTCGGACCATTTGCTTGGAAAACTGTTTTCCAGCCTTTCACCCTAAAGTAGTATCTGTCTTTTTCCCTAAGGTGTGTTTCCTGTAAGCAGCAAAATGTTGGGTCCTGTTTGTGTAGCCAGTCTATTAGTCAATGTCTTTTTATTGGGGAATTGAGTCCATTGATGTTAAGAGAAATTAAAGAAAAGTAATTGTTGCTTCCTGTTATTTTTGTTGTTAACGTTGGGATTCTGTTCTTGTGGCTGTCTTCTTTTAAGATTGTTGAAGGATTACTTTTTAGTTTTTTCTAGGGTGTAGTTTCCGTCCTTGTTTTGGTGGTTTCCCTTTATTATCCTTTGAAGGGCTGGATTAGTGGAAAGATATTGTGTGAATTTGGTTTTATCATGGAATACTTTGATTTCTCCATCTATGTTAATTGAGAGTTTTGCTGGATATAGTAACCTGGGTTGGCATTTGTGTTCTCTTAGGGTCTGAATAACATCTGTCCAGGATCTTCTGGCTTTCATAGTCTCAGGTGAGAAGTCTGGTGTAATTCTGATAGGCCTGCCTTTATACGTTACTTGACATTTTTCCCTACTGCTTTTAATATTCTATCTTTATTTAATACATTTGGTGTTTTGATAATTATGTGTCAGGAGGAGTTTCTTTTCTGGTCCAGTGTATTTGGTGTTCTGTAGGCTTCTTGTATGTTATATAATCCTTTTTTATATGATGCTTCGTCTGGGGGTTTCTGGAGGTATTTTTTCATGTATATTAAGAAGAGAAAAGATATTGTTTTGTGTTTTTATTATCCTATGAGAGCCTGATTTGGTTTTAGCATCAGGGTATTTCTGGCTTCATATAATGTAGTGGGAAATGTTTGCTCCTTGCTCCTTGTTATGAAAAATTGGTGCCAATTCTCCTTTAAATATTGGGTAGAATGCACTAACATCATCATCTGTGGCTGACACTTTACTGTAGGGAATTTTAAAATGACAAATCTCTTTGTCAGACATTGGTTCAGGTATTCTGCATTAAAAAAATTATTTACACAGAGTGTGAATCTCAGCAATCAGGAGGCAGAGGCAGAGGCAGGTGGTACTCTAAGAGTTTGAGGACAGCTTGGTCTATACTGAAAGTGAATTCCAGAGCATCCAGAGCTACATATGCTTGCTACATAGTGAGACCTGGTCTCAAAAAAAAAAAAAAATTACTCTCATTTATCTAAATCATCTAACTCACCGGCCTACATTCACTCATAAAGTTTTTCATGGTCCTTTATGTTCCTATAAAATCCATGCTGACATCTACAGCAAATGATTTTAGTAATTTGAGTCTGTTTTGTTCTCAGTCTTTCTTTCTTTTCTTTTTTTTTTTTTTGTGGATCATCTTTTTTTTTTAATTTATTAGATATTTTCTTCATTTACATTTCAAATGCTATCCCCAAAGTCCCCTATACCCTCGCCCCACCTTGCTCCCCTACCCACTCACTGCCACTTCTTGGCCCTGGCGTTCCCCTGTTCTGGGGCATATAAAGTTGGCAAGACCAAGGGGCCTCTCTTCCCAATGATGGCTGACTAGGACATCTTCTGCTACATATGCAGCTAGAGACACAAGCTCTGGGGGTACTGATTAGTTCATATTGTTGTTCTACCTATAGGGTTGTAGACCCCTTCAGCTCCTTGGGTACTTTCACTAGCTCCTCCATTGAGGGCCCTGTGTTCCATCCTATAGGTGACTGTGAGCATCCACTTCAGTATTTGCCAGGCACTGGTATAGCCTCACAAAAGACAGCTATATCAGGGTCCTTTCAGCAAAATCTTGGTGGCATATGCACTAGTGTCTGCGTTTGGTGGCTGATTATGGTGATGGATCCCCAGGTGGATGGCAGTCTCCATCCTTTCATCTTAGCTCCAAACTTTGTCTTTGTAACTCCTTCCATGGTTATTTTGTTCTATATTCTAGGGAGGAATGAAGTATCCATGCGTTGGTCTTCCTTCTTCTTGATTTTCTTGTGTTTTGGAAATTGTATCTTGGGTATTCTAGGTTTCTGGGCTAATATCCACTTATCAGTGAGTGCATATCAAGTGACTTCTTTTGTGACTGGGTTACTTCACTCAGGATGATATCCTTCAGATATATCCATTTGCCTATGAATTTCATAAATTCATTGTTTTTAATAGCTGAGTAGTACCCCATTGTGTAAATGTACCACATTTTCTGTATCCATTCCTCTGTTGAGGGACATCTGGGTTCTTTCCAGCTTCTGGCTATTATAAATATGGCTGCTATGAACATAGTGGAGCATGTGTCCTTATTACCAGTTGGAATGTCTTCTGGGTATGTGCCCAGGGGAGGTATTGCTGGATTTTCAGGTAGTACTATGTCCAGTTTTCGTTCTCAGTCTTTCTAATAAAAAGTTGGACAGTTTTATTGATCTTTTAAAAAGATTTATTTATTTATTATATATACAGTGTTCTGCCTACATGTATGCCTGCAGGCTAGAAGAGGGCACCAGCTTATATTATAGATGTCTATTAGCTACCATGTGATTGCTGGGAATAGAACCCTGGTCTTCTGGAAGAGCATCCAGTGCTCTGAGCCTTCTCTCCAGCCCCCTGACCTTCTTAAAGACTCACTTTCTATCCTGTTTACACTGTCCCGTTTTCTTTCCCATTGCATTAGGTTTTTAATCTGGATTGTATTAGTGACTTCATTCTGCTCACTTTTTGTTTAATTCCCCATTTTCAGAATATGAAAGTGCAAGACTAATCTATTGATATGAGACTTTGTTTCTTTTTAAATGTAGCCATTCAAACTATAAACTTCCTTTTTTACTATAATACATTATACATACATATAAATAATACATAATACCCAAATGTATCCAGTACATTTAGGGATGCCTGGTCTTCATTCTACAGATTTTCAAAGTGTTTTCTTGTTTATCCTGTAATTTTCTTTTAGTTCAACTAGCAGTGCACTGTTTCCTTTTCTTTCAAAGCT
The DNA here is from genome assembly GCA_902729485.2 of Mus minutoides. Classification (NCBI taxonomy): domain Eukaryota; kingdom Metazoa; phylum Chordata; class Mammalia; order Rodentia; family Muridae; genus Mus; species Mus minutoides. Next base: position 82,220 of record CACVCL010019122.1, on the reverse strand, counting down.
CAGGAATATTAGTGGATGTGATGGTAGAAAGCAAATGGGCCCCATTAGGGTCAAATAAATACTTAAAAGCTTGGTTTCCAGTTGGTGAAACTCTTTGGGAAGAATTTGAGATGTGGCCTATTGGAGAAGATGGATCACTGGGGTTGTTCTTTGAGGTTTCAAAAGCCATTCCATTCCAGTTGTATCTCTGACTCATGGATGTTGCCTCAAGATGTGAACTCTCAGCTTCTGCTGCAGTATCATGCCTTCCCACCTGCTGCCATGTTTCCCTAGTCATGATGGTCATGAACTAACCCTCTGAAACTAAGCAAGCCCCAATAAATGTTTTCCTTTAAAAATTGCCTCAGTGAAGGTGTTTCATCATGGCAATAGAAAATTAACTAAGATAACGAATTTCTGAATTCTTCTTTTCATCAAATATATAGCACTATCAGATACTCACTGCAATCACTACAGAACTTGAGTTTGCTCACAAATTGACAAAATAACACACTATGAGATGACAGATGGACATGAACACAATGTTCCATCACATCACAGGTCCATCACATGGCAGGGCCATCACATCACAGGGCCATCACATCGCAGGGCCATCACATCACAGGGCCATCACATCACAGGGCCATCACATCACAGGGCCATCACATCACAGGGCCATCACATCACAGGCCCATAACAAAGCTATCACAAAATGTCTAAAGCTTTTTACCACTTCATACCTCACTAGGTTACGTTTTTGTCTTCATGGAAATGAGTTCTAGGACCTTCTGACAAAGATAAAAGAATCAATGGCATTTCTCTAGAAAGAATTGGAAATAGACATGAAAAATGAGACCCTATGTGTTCAAAGCTCTCGTATAATGGATTGCTCACCTCAGTAATAATTAGAGTAGTTAACTCACTAGGGATGCTTAGTCACCTGTTCCTTTTCTGTTCAGCTACTACCTGCACCACAAATCTACTGAATGTAAACAAGAAGGCTTTAAAAAATCAGTTCAGCCAGTTGACCCTAGACTAGTTAAAAATACCTCCCCTGACTTTTCTGAGACATTCTCAGATGTTTCCTGTTAAGTAATATTTTGTTTTGAGTTGAAGTATGTTCGATAGATTTGCAATTACTTAGTTGAAAGGTACATTACATCATTTTCTTTTTGCTGTGGTGAAATGCCTGACCTAATAAATAGCCTTTATTCCTGTTTACCTTTCTAGGGGATTATTCCCTTGTGGCTGAAACCACATGGCAGCTGGCAGAGGAACCAGCTGCTAGTGACAAAATAGAGCAGTGATAGGAGTGGGTTGGGCAGAAGATGGGAAGCATAGTCTTTGAGCATATAGCCATGCTCAGGAAGCAGAGGCTGAACAGGAAATGGGAGCTCAAAGGCCAGCCCCAGTGACTCACTTCCTCCAGAGAGCCCTCACCTCCTTAAAAGTTCCATGACCTTCCCAATCAGCGCCACCAGTAGGGAAGCAAGTATTCAGACAGGCAAGTCTATCAGGGACCATTTAAACCATAAGGAATTATCCTGGCCAACTTCTTCACTGTAGTCGAAAATCTGAAGATGGACAGAAAAAGCAACTCAGATCCATACTAACCTTACACCCCCTGTGAATACTATCTTACAAACAGAAATGTAAGATTGGTTCCCTTAAAAGTGAAACCCCAAATTTATGTGAAATCTCATATAAAATAAATAATCTCCAATTCACACATTTTGTATTATATATAATAATTTTAAAATTCACAGATGCATTTTTTTTTAAGTAAAAGGTTTAGGGAATGAAGAGATGATGGCTCACAGGTTAAGAACACAGGCTGCACTTACAGACGACAAGAATCCAGCTCCCAGCACTCATACACATTAGGGACCTTACAACCATCTCTTACTCCAGCTCCAGGATATCCTACACCCTTTTCTGGCCTCCACAGGCACCCAAATGCATGTGCATATACACGCATGTATACACATGTACATGTAAGTGTGTAATGCCTGAAGAGACCAAAAGAGGACATCAGATCCCCTGGAACTAAAGTTACAGGTGGTTGTGAGTCACTTGATGTAGGTGCTGTAACTAAACTCAGGTCTTATGCAAATGCAGCCAGTGTTGCTAATCACTGAGCCATTATCCCAACTTTACCTTCTCTTAATTTATATTTTATTTATACTTACACGTTCTGTTTGATTTCTGCGGCACTAATATTTCTCTAGGATTTTTTTTTTAAATTTTGGGACTAGATTTCTCACCCTGTAGACCAGGCTGGCCTGGTGCACACAGAAATATGAGGACCTGTGTCTCCCAAGTGCTAGGATAAAAGGCATTAGTCACCATGTCAAGCTTCTCAGGAATTTTTAACTATAAAACAGATAAATTGAAAATCACTGTAAGATACTATAGAGATGTAAAAATTAATTCATAATTTTTAAAGGATATTGTACTTCTTATGTAATTACGGCTTCTCCTAGCTGCCTGAGGATGCCAGTCTCTGGTCGTCTTCGAATCAAGATGCAGAACTCTTAGCTACTTCTCTAACACCATATCTGCCTGCATGCTGTCATGCTTCTTGCTATGATGTTAATGGACTTAAACCTCTGAAACTATAAGCCACCCCCAGATAAACTACTGTGTTTATAAGAGTTGCCTTGTTTATGGTGTCTGTTCACAGCAATAAAACCATAACTAAGACAATGAGACTTACAGTGCCAGAGGGTTAGAGTCAATTATCATCATGATAGGGAATCTAGAAACAGGCAGACAGGCATGACACTGGACAAGTAGATGAGAGCTTACATATGTTCCATAAATACTAAACAGATAGATATATGGATGGATGGATAGATAGATAGATGGATGGATGGATGGATAGATAGATAGATAGATAGATAGATAGATAGATAGATAGAAGAAACTGGTATGGTATGAGTCTTCTTGTGAAAGTTTAAAACCTGCCACTCACCAATATACTTAACCCAACCAGTACACACCTCTTATCTTTCTCAAGTAGTTCTACTGACTGAAAACAAAGTATTGAGATGTATGAATCTATGGGTACTATTCTCATCCAAACAACCTCATTCAATTACCTGACCCCAGTCATGTACCCATAGTTCCAAATGTATTTTGTCCAACTTCCAAAGTCCCCATATTCTTTCAGCCTCAACAGTTTAAAAGTTCAAAATCTGTTCAGCACTCAAGGCAGTATCTTAACTGTAACCCTGTATAAAATAAATGAGCTTCCAGCACACAATGGCAGAAATGTACATTACCATTTAAAAGGGAGGAAAAGGATCATAGTGAACATACTGGACAAAAGCAAGGCTGAAAACCAGCAGGGAAAACTTCAAATCCTGTAACTCCATGCCTGAGGTGAAAGGGCTTGGATGGCTCTATGCTCCCAACTTTGATGACTGCAACACACGACTCTCCAACATTTTGGGCTCTCCAACCCAATCCAAGATGCATGGTCATGGCTTCACAAAATGGTCTCTCAGGGCCTCAATTCAAGGACTCCCCTGGCACATGGCTCAGTAATTGTCCTTAAAATGGAGGGGGATTCTATTATCCCTTTATATCTGTATCTTCCATGACTCTAAAGCCAGAACTAGGTTGCCAGTGCTGTGAAGTTCTGCTGACTGCTTGGGATGGACCTGGCCCCCTTCAAACACATTGCAAAAGCTTTGATTTATGGTTGCTTTCTAGGAACAGATAACTCCCCAAGACTTTGCATTTCACAAATTGCAGGATTAATTGGATGGGGATTGACCTTGACTATGACCTTGAAGGCAACACTCTAGTCCATTTCTCCTCATCTCTTCAGCACAAGCTTTAGCTCCAATGCTAAAATTCCAGGTGCTCCTTTTTCCTCAAATCCTACATCTTGTATTTTTTTTCTCACCCCACTTATTCTTTTTCACTGTAGACCTGCATAAGAGTAAGCATTAATAACCACATCACTATGAGGATGTCTTGGAATCTTCTCTACCAAAAAATGAGTCCAAAGCTCTTTAGTTCAGTCTAGGCAGAATCTCAGGACACAGGCCGGCCAATAGCAGCCACATTCCATGTTAAAATATCACAAGAATGGTCTCTAGCCTAGTTGTGAATGTTGTTTTCCCTGAAAACTCTTGAGCTGGGGCTCCCGAGTCCACAGTGCTCTCAGCAAAAGTGTCTTCTGAGAGCTTCAGAGGATGGTCTATGAAGCCCTAAATTACAGTGTTTAACCTCTTTCCCAGTCTAAATTTCCAAAGTCTTACCATTGTTTCAAAAACCATCATGGGGATAGCAATACCAGTACTTCCTGATACTACCTTTGTCTTAGTTACTAGGGAGAGACACCGTGACTAAGGCAAGTTACTGAAGAAAGTTTTTAATGGACTTATAGTTCCAGAGATTGAGTCCATGACCATCATGGTGGACAGCCTGGCAGCAGGCAGGCAGGCATGATGCTGGAGCAGTCGCCAAGAGCAGTGGCTAAGAGCTTCCATCTGATCCACAGATGTGATGCAGAGAGAGGTGTGCTTTAAAAGGGGACAAAAAAAACCAAACAAGCAAACAAACAAACAAAAACCCAACCAACCAAACAAACACAAAACAAACTCTAGTGATTTTTTGTTCAGCTACATGACATGAAAACGATTTTAAAAGGCATGTAACCTGACTTCCACACATTTCCCCATTTCCTGATTTTAGGGCTGCTGCCCCAAGACCCAGGCACATGGACCTAGCCCATGTGTCTGACCACTCTTCAATGCATTGAAAGCCATATCCAATGGCAGAGACTCATGTCACAGCCCTGATGCTCAGTGCCATTTGCCATGGTCACTCTTACACCTAGAGCCCATTTCTCTGAGGGGTGTGCCTGGGGTGCTGGAGAAGAGGGAGGGTGCGTGCACTTCACAATGGGCATTCTGTCATGGAATGAGGTGAGAGCTGACCTGTGACATAACTGCCACATCGGGTCTGGCCAAGTTCAGTCAGTAACTGTCATTAGTAAAGTAAAGACTCTGGGCTCTGTAGAGTCTGGGAAGATGAGAAGGAGGCGGCCAAGGGCTTTGGGAAGTCTTCGCAACCCTTTTCCTCCCCAGGCTTCCCCACTGTTTATTTTTCCCACCAGTGTTCATCTCATCCCTTCTCAGCAGACCATCTTTTATCCTGCGGTTCAAGCAAAACCTCTTTCTGTTTTCTACCCTACCATGTTCCCTTCTCTGAGGAACACTTCCTACTTCCCCACCTTCATGATGGCTATGCCCAGCTCCTCCTGTCTAGCCAAAATTTCCGCCAACTGTGCTGCTCTCTCTGCACCCCCTTCCTATTTGTCTACCCTCATGACCACCTCTTCCAAGAAAACACCAGTGGATAGATGCCTCCTTTCTGCTTCGCATCTGAGGCCTTCAGCCAGCCAGGGTAAGTTTAAAACCCCAAAGAAGAAATCCTTGCGGATGGTTCACTACTCTCATGGTTTCTGCATTGACCTTGTCTCTGATTCTAGCTCTAACTCGGGAATACTGTTAAAAACGCTAGATTGGAACACACACACACACACACACACACACACACACACACACACAGGGAGAGAGAGAGAGAGAGAGAGAGAGAGAGAGAGAGAGAGACAGACAGACAGACAGACAGACAGACAGAGACAGAGAGAACCTGTAGGTAAAAACCAAATGGAAAGAAAAACAATAAGATGCAATGTTTACAAAGGAAGAACCCTGTCATGACACGAGGAAACAAAGAAGCACCAAAGATGCCTTTGAATTCATTTTCTGCGGACCACCTACTGCTGGGTGTCTGCCTGCCCTTAAAAGTAGTTTGCTCCCCCAGGGAGACCCTTGGGGGAAATTAATATTTTTAAGTGGTTATCAACTGGAGAATGCTTCTGGGTTGCGGGTAGGGGGCACGTGCCCACTTCTTTTCTCTAGAGCCCCGTCACCTGCAGACTAGCATAGACTTGTGAATGCTGCCTCAGTCTCTATGAGTTCATATGTCCATGAATCATGTTGATTTAGAAGGACTAGGTGGTTTATTTTTTTATTTTTTTTTAATTTTACTTTAAAATTTTTTTTTTGTTTTGTTTTTTGTTTTTTTGAGTCTTCTTCCTCCTCTGGTTCTTATGCTCTTTTTGCTTCCTCTTACATGAGGTTCTCAGAGTCCTGAAAGAGTATTTGGTGAAGACATTCCACTCAGGGTCGAGTATTCTGGGAAAATGTGTGTTCTCTCTCTCTGTGTAATGTCTGGTTGTGGGTCTCTGTGTTTGTTCCCATCTGCTGCGGGAGGAAGCATCTCAGATGATGGCTGAGCAAGACACTGATCTATAAGTACAGCAGAACGCAATTAGAAGTCATTTTACTACTATGCTTTTTTTCTTTTCTTTTTAACAAAGAGTAGTGTTTGACTTCTCCCTGTGTCTCTAGACCATCTACTCTCAAGTTCTTGGTCCCCCAAGCAGTGTCAGATATGGGTTCAATCTCATGGAGCAGACCTTCAATCAAATCAGATACTGGTTGGCTACTCTCACAAACTATGTGCCACCATTGCATCAGCATTTCTTGAAGGCAGGACACCACTGCAGATCAAATAGTTTGTGGCTGGGTTGATGTTTATGTTTNTCATTTAGATCTTCTTTATATCTGTATATATTTTAGGGAGCTTCTACTGTTTTAGGTTTCCATAATATCTTTCAAATCACCCTTGTTCCTCCCCATATTTCCTCTCTCCGTTCATTCTTTGCTCTCCCTTTCTTCTTGATTTTGCTGGTCCAGACTCCCCACTTCTATCCATAACTATCTAGTCTATTTCCCTGTCCTAAGGATAGCTCCCTGTTCCCACTAGTCCCTTATTATATACCTAATATCTGTGGCTCTATAGATAGTATCTTATCATTGACTTAACAACTAATAGCCACATATAAGTGAAAACCTAACAAATTTTTCTTTCTGGTTCTGAGTTCCTCATTCATATTTTTTTTCTAGTTCTATCCATTTACCTGTGAATTTTATAATTCCATTTTTTAAATGGCTGAGTAATACTTCATTATGTAAATGTACCATATTTCCTTCATCCATTCTTCTGTTGAAGGACATTTAGGATGATTCCAATTTCTGGCTATTACAAAGCACTAGTGAACATTGTTAAGGAAGTGTCTATCTCTGTGGTAGGATGAAGTGACCGTTGGGTATATGCCCCAAATTTTTTTTTAATGAGATATGCATTTCTTCTCTTATAGATTCAATGCCTGAGATTCTATCTTTCATCTTTTGTATTCTGCCTCTAAGTATTGCCTCTAAGGCTCCTTTTTGAGTCCTTAATTTTTTTTTTTACTTCCAGATTTTCCTCTCTTTGGATTTTCTTTATTGATTCTATTTCAGTGATCATGTCTTGGATGGGTTCACTAATTTCCCCTCATTGTCTATGGTTTCATAGATGTCTTTAAGGAATCAACCAATTTCCCTCTTACCACATTCATAAAAGCTATTAAAAATGCTTTGTCTTATGTTTTAGATATGTTGCAATATTCAGGGTCTGCTGTAGTAGGGCTCCTGGCTCTAGTGGACACATATTGACTTAGCTGTTTTTGCGGTTTTATGTTGGTGTCAGGTTTTGGGAAGATTGTAAATCTAGGTGCTGATATCTGGTCTTGTTGGGTGATTTATTACTTGCTTTCTGTTTCCTCTCTGGTTCTTAGGACAATGTAGGGTCTGTTGCATGGTAGAAAACTTTCCTGGGATCCTTATAGGTATGGTCACAGTGCTGTAAATGAGTGTTGGACAATATGATCATGAGGCACTGGATCTTCCTAGTTCCTGCTTCAGGAACCCACCCTGACCCCACCCAGTCCTAGCAAGTTGCTTCTGTTCTGTGCCTTGGCCCTGCTATCTGAAGGGAGATGTCTGTGCTATCACACGAGCACACACTAATGTTACAGCTCCACTTCTTTTATTTGACACCTTCTATGATCACTCTTAGACTCCACATGGTTTGGTGAGGTTGATGCATAGGACCAAGAGGCAGGCAATGGTGTTTCAGTTGCTTTCAGTCACAATGGGACATGAGGTACCTGGGAGATGTCTGCCACATCAGGTCTCACACATGAAAGTCCCTCTCTGTTTTTACTGAAGAGAAAGGTTCAGAGTGTCTTCTGAAAAGATGACAAAATGGTGCCTCAGCATTTTCCTTATGAAACCTAATTCCCCACTTCCATTCTTTCTGCCTGTGCTTGTTCTTCCTTTGTTACCCCCATCCTGTCAGCTCTAGCCTTCAGCCTGCTCCCCAGCCCAATCTGTCCTTTCTGTTTTCTGTCCTTCTTCCCTCTCTGATCCACATTCCCCTCCCCCTCATTATCCCACCTTATCTCTATTCTGGGCTCTTCACCTTTTCCAGACTTTTCTCTGAGCACCCTGTTCACCTTGTCCCTTCACTATTGGACCCAACTTCTAGCATTTCAGTTCAATAGTTCTCTACTCTCTTATCCCCAGTGCAAAGCCAGCTGTGCTCTCTCAGTCCTGATGAGTCAATCTTCCTCCATGGGAGGAGTCACACCTGCAGTTCAGCAGTGTCAGGGCTGTGCTTCCCAAACAGACTGACCTGGTGTCCGTGGGAATAAGGAAGACACAGCCAGCATGCTCCTGGAGCAGCACTGTATCCATTTTCCTCATTGGCCTCTTCTTACTATCTGAACATACCTGGAAAAGACCCTAGATATATGAGTGGAACCAGTGCCCCTAAAGATTTTACAGCTATCGGTCAGGGTAATAACCTAGCTTTTCCCTGATAAATTGAGTGACCTAGAACTGGTCATGAATCTCATTCACTGTTTCCTCGGGTACCAGGGAAGCTGCAGCTAGAGACGGAGACTGGAAATCATGAAGTGGCAGGGAGTCAAGCCCTGGTTAAGCTTGCTGCCTTTAAGTAAGTATTGGCAAGTACAGCCACAATGGAGGTGCTGCCTAAAAAGACAGGGAATGGATCTAGAGTTGCTGGGATGTGAATCTGGACTCAGTTTCCTATTTGGTCCCCTTGGTTTGGATTGGAAGCCATGTACTGGGTGGCTCAGCATTCTTCTGGAAATTTGAGATCAGAGTCTGCACTTGTTCAAGTTGCCAAGTGTCAACTAATTCCACATACTTGTTTATCATTATGAAACTGGAGACAATGGCACTTGGTACTTGTAGCAAATACCATACTTCCATAAACTTTCTATTCAGGAGACCTGGACTCAGGCATTAATTAAGCTACAATTTCAGAAATATGTGCTTCTGGCCAGATAAGACCTGATTGACTGAAGTGGGCTTCACTGCCTAGGAGAACGTTACACTCTTCAATATAGGGAAACAGGAGTTCACACTCAAGAGGGAAGGTTGCTTCATGTCAACGTGTAACTTTTGATGAATATGTGTCTGCCCTTCTATTTGCTTTCTACTGTAGTAATGAGCAGCATGTCTACAACAACCTTTAGTTTTAAGGCCCGGTTTTAGCAGAGGCTCAGGAGGGCGGATATGGGGGAGGACCGCTGTTTACTGCTGTGTTCCCTGTGCTTTGCTTTCTTAATATCAACTTGGACGACCAGGCCAGGGGCAGCATCCCCCACATTTATCTGGGCCCTCCCATACCAACCATTAATCAAGAAAATGCCCTACAGTCTTGCTTATAGGCCAATATTATGGAGGTTTTTTTCTCAACTGAGGCTCCCTCCTCTTGTATAATCCTAGCTTATGTCAAGTTGGCGAAAACGAGCCAGTAAAATATCTTCTATTCATTGTACTTGTAGATTCTCTGAGTGTTATGTGAAAATACTGCTTTTTATTTAGTTCTATGAGACTTCAACAGACACATTATTCCCTCAAATATGTCTTAAAATGGAATTCCTACAATAAGCAGTGTGGTTTCTAAAATCTAGGCAGTCAAGCATAAGGAATAGTTTAGCAGGCTAGAACTCCTCTTGGTTTGGGCTACACATACAATACTTTTCTAATATGCACTTGGCAGCCTGAGAGCTGCACTGTGCATGCAGCTCTGCCTATGCAGCTGCCTATGCTCTGCAAACAGACAGCACTCTGATGCACTGGAGATTCTCCTGCCTTAAAGACTATCAAACTTGGAGAGTTTCTATTCAAATGTATTCTCAGTACTTCCTGATCCAAGGATAGAAGAGCCAATCTGGCTTGAACTGGTTTTAGGTACACGTATAGTAAGATAAAACTGTGTCCTCAAGTGAATTTTACCATCTCCTGCCTATGTCTAATTGGGGGTACATATGACTAATAACGTATTCTGGGAGGCAAAATAGGTAGTAGAAAAGTGATTATATCAATCTATCATTCAAAATAAGAGCCACACTCACTGTGCCTCTGAGTAACCAAACACCTCATTCCCTTGAACCCCATAAATAAACACCTTGGACAGTAACCAAGACTGTATATTCACTCTGGCTCTTGGCCCTCTAGTCTGACCTATTCTATAGATTGGCTTTGACTAAAGTTCCACCACTACTTCTGCAAACTGTATGAGCCTATACTCTAATTGCTTAAAATAACCTGGCCTAGACCTGAACCAACAGTAACACCAGGACTCCATTAGAACAAAGGCAGCAGCCACTTCTAACCTCTGAAAATGACTTTCCCCTTGAGTTCTGCATGTAAGCTCCCCTCTGCACCCAGCTTTCTATTGGAGTAAGAGAAGGCAGGAGCCTAGGATTTTCACAGTACATTCTATTATTACACCTTTGAGCTCACATGACAATATCTCCAATTCAGAAACAATATTTAGAAAAAAAAAGACATGGCAGAGCATTATTTAAGTCCTAATCCAAATAATTTAAATACAGACCTTTCCAGATCCTGGTAGGCATCTATCTGATCATACTTCTTTTTGTTTTGTTTTTTCCCTTTAGCCAGAAGAACCTGAAATGCTAAGACCACAAGAATCTCGAGTAACACCCAGGACAAGATGATTATTAGAGAGGTAGCATACTTACAAGTAGCCATCCTGTGTAATGAATAAAAACAAAGTGGGCACCATGAACAAAAATAAATGTTTCACTTGTAAATAAATCAATGACTATAGATTTACTAATTCCCAAACAAGGGAAATTAATAGGGAGAAGAAGGATGTATTTTATACTGGCAAAGAGGTTAGTACTCAGTGAGGGAAAGGAATACACATGTGTGATCTGCAGTGTCAGGTTGCTTGAGGGAAAATTATGGTCAAAATGAAAAGGAAACAGATGCGTATAGGCATAAATTTTTCTCAGCCTACTCTAATAAGCATTTATCCTCCCATCTATCCCATCACCCACCAAAAAAAGTTATTAGGATACAGGGGAAGTAGACCTGCTTAGAAATAGTTCTCTGGGGGGTGAGTCCAATCTTTGTTGTCAGGATATCAGCAGTTCAGTCCAGTAGAAAACATCAAATATGAATCAGCAGCTATAGTCCAGCTCTCTCAGCAGACACCACATATGAACCAGCAGCTGCAATTCAGTCCTCTTGGAGACACCACACATGGACCAGCAAGGGCAGTTCAATCCAGAAGAAACTAGAAGGCCTACCAACTGGCACAAGGTCACAGAAATAGCAAGAAGCCATAGGAACCTCACGAGAAGTTCTTCAGCGAGTTTCTTTCTATGATGTCACCACAAGGGAGCTCAACAATGCAATGTAAGGAAAACTAGTACATGTGTGCTGTTAGTGAAGAATAGCAAGGCAGAGTAAAGAGAACCAATGCTTGAGCTCCTACTGTCTGGTGGACATATTAATATTCTTTCTAAACATCACATGTGCTTTCACATGTTTGCTTTAGCAAAACATCATTTGACATAACTGATTTTCCAAAGAAACCAGAAGTTTCCACTTAAGGTGAGTCTTTTCTTGTTGGAAATTTCAGCTTCCCATCATCAGACATGGTACAAAGGAGAGAATGAAATCAGCAAGGAGACAGCTCTCCTTGATTATTTGCTTCCTGTATCAATAGCAGGTTGTGCATTCTTCCTGAGGTTACAAGATAAACCACAACTGCCCCACTCCAGTGGACTCTGCGTGACAAATCCAAAAGCTTGGCTGCAGTCCTGAAGTAAAAAAAGTTTCACGGAAATGGGTCTCCTGGAGGTCCTTGGCATCCCGTAATACGGATGTGGTCCGGATTTGTCCTTGCAATAGTCGGTGGAGGGTTTTGTGTGCCTTCTTTCAGTATTGTTTTATTATAGGTGCCCCCAAGGAATGATTTGACAAATAGACAAGTTAGATTGAACATTGTTTCTTGGCCTCCGGTGGTGTCCCAACATCCTAGTTAATCGTTGAGCCAACCTTGGGCTTTGAATTTCGTAAGAATGCTACTTATTCAGATGAAATGCCTCCAGTGTTGATAGATAGTGAAAGAAATCAGGCATTGCAGTTTACTGGATAAGAGTTCGAAATCCCAGGGCAAGTTCAACAAAGTAAACTTAGAATTCTCATTAGAGTCATGTATGGCAGACTACATTACACAATGGTAGAAAGAAGGTGGGTTGTGATTTAAGAAGGAACTAGAGTAAATACTTAGAATAACAGCTGAGTCACTCCCATAATCAGGAATTTACAATGGCCTAGGAAGAAGGTGGGGTATACAATAGAATTGGGAACTAGGGTTAGGGCTTCTAAGTGTTAGCTGACTTTAGATAGGGTTGATTTTTTTTTTTTACTACTTTTATTAGATATTTTCTTCATTTACATTTCAAGTGTTATCCAGCTAGTTCCCTATATCCTCCCCCCTCCTGGCCCTGCTCCCCTACCCACCCACTCCCACCCCTTGGCCCCTGCGTTCCCCTGTATTGGGGCATATAAAGTCTGCATAACCAAGGGGCCTCTCTTCCCACTGATGGCCAACNCTTCACTCAGGATGATGGCCTCCAGGTCCATCCATTTGCCTAGGAATTTCATATATTTATTGTTTTTAATAGCTGAGTAGTACTCCATTGTGTAGATATACCAAATTTTTTGTATCCATTCCTCTGTTGAGGGACATCTGGGTTCTTTCCAGTTCCTGGCTATTATGAATAAGGCTGCTATGAACATAGTGGAACATGTATCCTTGTTGCCAGATGGAATATCTTCTGGATAGGGTTGATTTTTATCTCAGTTGTAAACGCTGCCTGGCTCCTGCCAGTTTTCATGTATGCATTTTCTTTTTTGTTTAAAGAGTCATTATGCATCAGATTACCTTAATGTATCTTGGCTGATGTATTACCTAACTTCCTTATTTTCTTCTTTATGACTCTATGAGTCGATGCTCGCTTTGAAAGATTACACTCAGACTCATCACTCTCTTGTCTTTGTGTCTGTTTGCCACTTGCCGACGCCTTGCCTACCTGAGTACCAGAACCCTGATTTTCCTCAGGTTGAGGGACCCCGACTAGATCTGCCTGTGGCATACAACCAAGGTCAAAGTACATCTTTTTTTTTTTAAATAACTTTTTATTGATTCTTTGAAATTTCACATCATAGACCCCAATCCCACGCATCTCATTCCACCATATCTGCCCTCCACCCTTGTAACCTCCTCACCAAAAGATACAAAATAAATAAATAAATAAATAAAAACAAAAAAAGAGTAAGAAATAACAAAACCAAAGAACCAAAAGAACATCTTTATATGGAAGTTTCAGTATGTCATATTGTATACTCTTTTGCCCAATCAGCTGTATTTGGGAATGTTCATTTCTCTTGCTTCTGCTACACTATCAATACTGGCTCCTCACTGGAACTCCTCTTAGATATCCCATTGCGGCCCTGTGGCATGGAGTATCTTAAGTCTAGGTAGTGGCTGGCTCTAGCTCACCAGCTCTCTCCTGTACCCACATGACCAGAGCCAGATCTCCCACTTTGCCCAGGCAAGGTGCAGAGCCAGATCTCCCACTCTCATGCCCTTGGAGCTGGCCCAAACCACAAGAGCCAGCTTTACTATGTTGCTCAGGTGAGGTACCAGGCTAGCTAAGTGCTGAAGCCAGTGAGGGGCGAGGCCAGTGTAGGGAGTGGGCATCTTGGGAGAGCTGTGAGGCAAGGAGGTAAGTAAGGTCAGTCTCTTTTATATGCCTCAGGGGGTGAGGGATGGAGCCAACTCTGAGCAGTCCTCAAACAAGGGATACAGGAGCATCCTGCTTTAAATTCATTTGACTAGAGTTGACAAGAGACATTTGTCACCACTAAAGGAGAGGACATTTTATTCACCTGAGAGATGAAAAATAGGATATTTATAAACCAACTTGAAAGCTCATTGTTGAGAGGTGTTCCCAGGAAAGATTAATTTCCAGGCAACTGGGGATTTCAACGTGCATGACAGTGCAGCTTTCTACAGCTCCAGTATAAGGAACTGTTCTAGACAAGGGTTCTGATGTTGGCACTTGAAGGTAGAACACACAGGAGAGGTTCCATTCCAAGGCCTGAACACATTGTATACATAGTGGTTTGCATTACACTGGGAAGTGGCGAAGACCCAGGTAAGATAATTAGGAAACGTTTAGGTGATCTAATATGTGTGTAATTTGAGTCTTCAGAGGACAAGAGGAGAAGAAGAATAAGAAGAAGAAGAAGAAGAAGAAGAAGAAGAAGAAGAAGAAGAAGAAAGAGAGAGAGAGAAAGAGAGAGAGAGAGAGAGAGAATCCATATTAGGAGAGATGCAAAGTTATAATGCAAAACTGGGAATAGTAGCCAGAAAAATAAATGCTTGTAACCTGACCTAAGAGAAAATCTACAGAAGAATAAATGATTCATAGACACTGTTATAGACACAGAAGCAAAGGCAAACAGGAAGTGTAAAGGTGACCACTGGGGGTCAACATTCCCAAAGCTGCCACTTTTACTACAGTTCATGTTGTGACCACCACCCATGAAATTATTTTCATTGCTACTTTGTTACTGTAATTTGGCTACTGTTAATTGTAATGTAGATATCTGATTTTTCCAATGGTCTTAAAAAGGGTCACAATTCACAGGTTGAGAACTACTGTATCAGAAGAGGAAAGAAAATTCTTTGGCTCAAAGGCAGTGCCACAAACCCGAATACATATGCAGATGGCTCAGCATCTAAAGATAATATCCTCCAAGACAGCCAGTGAAACTAAGGCATTTTTCAGGAGAGAGAGAGAGAGAGAGAGAGAGAGAGAGAGAGAGAGAGACTTGTTATAGGGAGCACGGTGCACAGAAGCCACAGATTCTGGCTTCTGCTCCTGGGCAGAAGCAGAGTTTGATTTTAGACAAAGGGTATGCAGTTTAGAAGTGACGACAACAGGATGCACGGGTTATGTGAGTGGACAAGTGCATATGGATTCTGCACAGCCATCAGTGTTTACAGGAGGCTTGAGTGGTTAGCAATGGTTAGAGACAGAGTTACACAGAGGACAGAAGGATGGAAAGGGGAGTCAGTCCATGTCTAAGACATGTGATTTAAAGTAAGTTTTAGCAAGAGATGTTCTTCAGTGCATAAGTTTACTATATTGTAAACTTGAAGGTTACCAATGGAAGAATTAAAAAATAACTAGTACGTAGTTATTAAATATATAACAAAACTAGATATTTTGGGGAGAGATAAAAAAGGGGAGAACAAGCCATGTAATTGAATAATTGAGAATGCAATGGGGAGACTATGATCAGAGCACATTGCACATGTGTATGAAGATTCTACATTGAATTCTTATACTTTGTAAATGCATTGCATGTGAAATCAAGAAAGAGACCAGATTTAAACCTAAATAATTCAGCACTTACAAATGGATTAATGAGGGATAAGAGTTAGGATAAGTGACTTGATGGAGCTGGTGACAGTTCAATAAAAACGAAAAAAAAAAAAAAAGCCAAATAAACAGAAACCCAAGGCACAGATTTGGTTTCCAGTGGAAGAATTCTATTCACTGTGCAAATGCTGGTCAAGTGAAAAACTGAATAAACTTTTAGGGCAAGAACATGGTTGCTGCGATATGGTAATTTCACAGTGCTGAGAGACAGACCTTCTGAATACAGGTTAGACACGGGCGGGACACAGCAATACCAGAGTCTCGAGGAAACGCGCTGAAATTTTACTACTGAAAACATGACAAGCTTGAAATACAAACTTCCTATCCCTGTTATGAGAAGCATAAATCTCAGCGTCTTGTAAAGGAAAGCAAACCATAGGCTTCCCCGATGAGTTTCTAAAGAATTTGGAAGAAGAAAAACTCTTGGCAATTCAGTTTACAAGGAGAGCACAGCCATGCTGCAGTTGACCAGCAGTGGAGGGCAGAAAACATGGCAATGTGCTTTGTTCACAGAAGTGAAGTCTTGACACGTCTGTAGCCAGAACCATATCTGCTATACAAGATTACATGCTACTGGCACAAAAGCAGATTCGCTTGGGGGTTATTAGCTTAGATTTCTATTTTATGTCAGTCAGTGCAATTGCAGCATGAAGATGGAATTCACTGTCAGTGGGCAGGAATGGGGCAGTATAAATGCCAAATAATGATAGTCATTATAGTAAAATTACAGATTATTGACTAGAAACATACTTAGAATGGAGGGGTTGGGATCATATGACCAGCAAGGGAGAAACATTTGAGTCACATATGACTTGTGGGGCTGTGGGGTCAGCACAGTGAGCGATGTACTTGCTGTCCATGAGTGAGAAGAGAGTAGTGCTCATGCTCCATGGGAAAGGCAGGCACCTTGGCATGCATATGTAAATCTGTAACCCCTTGCACTGGGGCAGGCAGGGGACCCAGGGGCTCACTGGCTCATCAATTTAGCAGCAATGGTGAACTCCAGGTTAAGTGATCTACTGTTGCTCCAAAAAAAAAGGGGGGAGGGGTAAGTGATAAAAACATCTGATATGAGCCTCTGGCCTTCACAACTTCATAAAAAGATGAGTGCAACCTCATATCTAGCCAACTATAAGCATGTACTACATACCACACACACACACACACACACACACACACACACACTAAAACTAAGCTCACTGTGATGGTTTGTGTGTGCTTGGTCCAAGAGGTGGCACTATTAAGAGGTGTGGCCTTGTTGGAGTAGTGTGTCACTTGGCATAGGCTTAAGACCCTCATCTTGGCTGTCTGGAAGCCAGTATTCAGCTAGCAGCCTTCAAATGAAGATGTAGAACTCTCAGCTTATCCTGTACCATGCCTGCCTGGGTGCTGCCATGTTCCTGCCTTGATGATACTGGAGTGAACCTCTGAACCTGTAAGCCAGCCTCAATTAAATGTTGTCCTTTATAAGACTTGTCTTGGTCATGGTGTCTATTCACAGCAGTAAAAATCTTAAGATACAAAACCTCTTGTTAGTAACCAAAAAGTTGGAGAGATATACTTAAAACGAAGAAGAAAACTTAAAACTTATTAAAAAAAAAAAAGCAATTCTTGGGTGGGGGAGGGTATAGGGGACTTTTGGGATAGCATTTGAAATGTAAATGAAGAAAATATCTAATAAAAACTTTTTTTTTTTTTTAAAAAGCAATTCTTAAAGTCAAAAGTCCCCGCAGGACTCTCTTACTCCACTTCGCAGCTATCTCTTGGTAAGGAACTCCATAAAATCCCTACTATGAAGCTAAAATATGGAGATGGAAAATTACTGTTGTAAGCAGCATTGGGGCAGAAACTTTTTATGGAGTACCCAAAAGATGCATGGTCCAGGAAAACAATAGTTTATGCCAAGTAAACAAATGAGAAGCACATACTATGTCAACATGAATAAAATAATTTTATTCACTTCAATCAGTCAAGTGTATGGCCACCAATATTTACCCACAGGGAACCTCTGGCAACTTACACCCTGTTGTACTCAATTCTTGACAATACTTCCCCATGACCTCTTCCCTGGTAACTAACATCTGAATTCACCTCATTTCTGGAAACCAACATGTTCCCTAACCTAGGATGAGCTGACCAAAGGCTCTACCTGCTATAATCTGAGTACCCTACCCATCCCTGCATCTATGATTTTTCCCTCCTTTCCTAGACACCTTAAGCACTTTAAGGAAGGAGGCAGATATTCTCTGCCCCTTTCAGGGGATCATTCAAGCATTGTTTGTAAGACCTGGCAGCAGGTTAAGACACGTCTGGCAGGAAAGGAGGGGCGGCATGAACTAAGGCTCTGCCACCTGTCTAGCATGCTCACATTGGACAGCAGAGAGTAAACAGCTAGAGGGACAGAACTATAAAGTTTCAAGGGCCACCTCCAGATGTCCCTTTTCCATGCAGGATTCACCTGTTAAGGTTTCCAAACTGTTTTCAAATAGCACCACCACGTGTTCTAGCAGGGGCAAAGGCTGCACTACAAAATTCCCTGAAAGAACCATCTGTAATGGGACCTGATTTCCCTCTTTTGGTGTATCTGAAGAGAGAAACAAATTTACACAATATCTTTCCACAAATCCAGCCCTACAAAGGATAATAGATGGAAAACAAGATATTCCATGACAAAACCAAATTTACACAATATCTTTCTATAAACCCAGCCCTACAAAGGATAATAGATGGAAAACACCAACACAGGAGGGGAACTACACCCTAGAAAAAGCAAGAAAGTAATCTTTCAACAAACCCAAAATAAGATAGCCATACAAACATAATTCTACCTCTAACAACAAAAATAACAGGAAGTAACAATCACTTTTCCTTAGTATTTGTTAACATCAATGGATTCAATTCTCCAGTAGAAAGACATAGACTAACAGACTAGATACATAAACAGGACCCAGCATTTTGCTCCACACTGGAGATGCATCTCAGTGTCAAAGACAAACATTACCTAAGAGTAAAGTGCTGAAAAACAATTTTCCCAAGCGAATGGTCCCAAGAAAGAAGCTAGAGTGGCCATTCTAATATTGAATAAAATCAACATTTAATTAAAAGTTATCAAAAAAAAAAAAAAAGGAAGGGACACTTTATACTTATCAAAGGAAAAATCTGCCAAGATAAACTCTCAATTCTGAACATCTATGCTCCAAATGTAAGGGCACCCACATTCATAAAGGAAACTTTACTAAAGCTCAAATCACAAATTGCACTCCACACAATAAGAGGGGAGACTTCAACACCACACTCTCAGCGATGGACGGACCATGGAAACAGAAATGAAGTAAGAGACACAGTGAAACTGACAGAAGTTATGAACCAAATGCATCTAACAGATATTAACAGAACATTTCATCCTAAAACAAAAGAATATACCTTCTTCTCATCATTTCATGGTACCTTCTCCAAAATAGACCATATAATTGGTCACAAAACAAGCCTCAACAGATACAAGAAGGTTGAAATAATCCCATGCATCTTATCAGATCACCACAGACTAAAGCTGATCTTAAATACCAACGTAAACATCAGAACACACATACACATGGAAGCTGAACAACATTCTAATCAATGATAACTTGGTTAAGGAAAAACTAAAGAAAGAAATTAAAGTCCTTTTAGAATTTAATGAAAATGAAGGCAGATCATACCCAAACATATGCGACACAATGAAAGCAGCGGTAAGAGGAAAACTCATAGCTCTGAGTGCCTCTAAAAAGAAACTGGAGAGAGCATACACTACCAGCTTAACAGCATATCTGAAAGTTCTAGAACAAAAAGAAGCAAATACACCTGAGAGGAGTAGACCACAGGAAAGAATCAAACTCAGGGCTGAAAGCAACCAATTACAAACAAAAAGAATTATTCAGAGAATCAACAAAACCAGGAGCTGGTTCCTTGAGAAATTCAACAAGATAGATAAACCCTTAGCCAGACTAACCAGAGGGCACAGAGACAGTATCCAAGTAAATAAAATCAGAAATGAAAAAGGAGACAGCAATGAATTATATCTTAAAATAATTATTCTGTCTGTTGAATATTAATAATTGAAAATATTAAAATCATATTCTATAAACATCGTGGAAATATTACTAGTAATTTGTCTCACCTGAAGTTAGCATTTTCTTAATGTTCAACGTCAAAGAGTTTTTGCTATTTTGAAATTTTAAAAATATACTTCCTGATAAAATAATTTCTCTTCTAGAAACACTGATAATCTTTTTTTAGTAAACTGATTGTTAGACAATGTATACAGATATATAATGTGTTTTAAATACTCTCTCACTATGTCAGGTGGTATCATATAAGGGCTCTTGAATATATTTATTATTGATTCATTTTTAATATTTTATGCTCTTTTATTATGCTTAGTCCCCAAAGAATATTCTGTATGTTTTGAAACAATTTAGTATTTAACATTAGATATAGGATCATCAGTTATGGATAGTATTAAATATTCCTTAATGATATTTTTAGGGTATGAAAGGACATGAATATAAAAGTTGATCAAATTTTTTATGTATTATTTGATTCTCAATATACTCAATATTATTATGTTTGATGTATAAGATGCATTTAAATAATAGAAATTTAAGAAAACAAAGATAGTAGTCAAGCACTGTAGTAAGCAAAAGGATCACAAAGGTAGTAATTAAAGTAGTAAACAAAGCCCCATGGTCACTGTTTCTAATCTTTTTTTTTTTTTTGGATTTTCGTCTGTCCCAAAGAGACATATCGGGACCGACAGGACCTTGAGTGAAACATCTGGTCCGACCGGAACTTGAGTCTTTAGTCAGACGGAGACGGAGGGCTCTACGGGCCGAGTGACAAAAATTAGAATAGACTGGGATGAAGGAGCAGACTCAGGTCATTGTTTACGGTTTAAAGATCTTCGTCGTGGTTTTCGGTAGTTGTACACAGCATACAAACTTCAAGGTTCCAGTGAAGAAGTGAGCTCAGGGCCTTTGTAAAGTTCTACCAGGCACCCCTCCCCCTGGAAGAGAGAGGTCATAGAGCATGTACTCACCCCTCCCCTCCAGAAGGGAGGGGGGAACAACCAATGGCCACCCGCAGAGACCAATCAGTTTAAAGGGCCCACTGTTCTGCCAATCATATTGTGCCTAGTTACAGATGCTCTAATCTGCCCCTGGAAACTGTATAAAAACTCAAAGCAAGTGATGAGAAGGTGACCCCAATGGCGATTACAAGCAGTTTTTATACTTTTTAGAGGCACAGATTACATCAGCAAGGTTAAAGTTCAAACTTATTGGCTAGAATACTGGGAATAGGGGCTGTCTCTTTCTTTCCTGCTTTTGGGACCGTTTTCCTCCCACTGAGTTACCTCATCCAGCCTTAATACCAGGGGAGGTATCCTAACATTATTACAACTTGATATTTGGTTACTATCCATGAAAGGCTTGCTCTTTACTGAAGAGAAACAGAGGAGGAGTGGATGGAGGAGTGAGTTGAGGTGTGTAGGACTGAGAGGAGAGGAGGGAGGAGAAATTGTAGTGGTGATATAATATAAAAGAGAAGAATAAAAAAATAAATTCCAGGTGCTCCTTTCTCCTCAAATCCTACATCTTGTATTTTTTCTCACCCCATTTATTCTTTTTCACTGTAGACTTGCATAAGAGTAAGCATTAATAACCACATCACTATGAGGATGTGTTGGAATCTTCTCTACCAAAGAAATGAGTCCAAAGCTCTTCAGTTCAGTCTAGGCAGAATCTCAGGACACGGGCCGATAGCAGCCACATTCCATGTTAAAATATCACAAGAATGGTCTCTAGCCTAGTTGTGAATGTTGTTTTCCCCCTGAAAACTCTTGAGCTGGGGCTCCAGAGTCCACAGTGCTCTCAGCAAGAGTGTCTTCTGAGAGCTTCAGAAGATGGTCTATAAAGCCCTAATTACAGTGTTTAACCTCTTTCCTAGGCTAAATTTCCAAAATCTTTTCATTGTTTCCATCACGGTCTGGCCTGATAGCAATACCAGTACTTCCTGATACTACCTTTGTCTTAGTTACTAGGGAGAGACACCATGACTAAGGCAAGTTACTAAAGAAAGAATTTAATGGGCTTATAGTTCCAGAGATTGAGTCCATGACCATCATAGTGGGTAGCATGGCAGCAGGCAGGCAGGCATGATGCTGAAGCAGTAGCCAAGAGCAGTGGCTAAGAGCTTCCATCTGATCCACAGATGTGATGTAGAGAGAGGTGTGCTTTAAAGGGGGATAAAAAACCCAACCAACCAACCAAATACAAAACAAACTCTAGTCATTATTTGTCCAGCTACATGACATGAAAACGATTTTAAAAGGCATGTAACCTGACTTCCACACATTTCCCCATTTCCTGATTTTAGGGCTGCTGCCCCAAGACCCAGGCACATGGACCTAGCCCATGTGTCTGACCACTCTTCAATGCAATGAAAGCCATGTCCAATGGCAGAAACTCATGTGACAGCCCTGATGCTCAGTGCCATTTGCCATGGCCACTCTTACACCTAGAGCCCATTTCTCTGAGGGGTGTGCCTGGGGTGCTGGAGAAGAGGGAGGGTGCGTGCACTTCACAATGGGCATTCTGTCATGGAATGAGGTATTAGCTGACCTGTGACATAACTGCCACATCGGGTCTGGCCTAGCTCAGCTAGTAACTGCCATCAGTAAAGTAAGAGCTCTGCAGGGTCTAGGATGATGAGAAGGAAGCGGCCAAGAATTTTGGGAAGTCTACGCAATCCTGTTCCCTCTAAAGCTCTTTCTCTGCCCTCTGATCAACCAAAAAGCATTCATTTCTTCCCACCTCTGACTCCCATGCCTCAGCCTACCTTTCGTACCAATTCTCTTTTCGTTTTCTACCCTCCCTCTTTCCCTGTCCTGAGGAACAATTGCTACTTCCCGACCTTAATGATTGCTATGCCCAGCTCCTCCTGTGTAAACAAACTTTACTCTAAGCACCCCTCTTATTTCACTGCCCCTTCCTACCTCTCTACCCTCATGACTACTTCTTCTCCAAGAGCACTGCTGGATAGTGGCCTAGTTCCTCTTTCCCATCTGGAAACTGGATACTTTCAGCCAGAGGAGGTAAGTCAAAAACTTCAAACAAGAAATCCTTGCAGATGGTTCACTTCAGAGATGCCAAAGGCTGTTGTTTTCCTAGCAGCCCAGAATGGTGAGCACAGAGAAGGCAGGATGATGGAGCCAGCAGCAGATAGCCTGGATATCATCTCCCCTGATTTCTCTTACTGAATCTGGCTGCAACTGAGAAACAGCCTAGAGGTTTTTAGCTAAATGGGAGCCCAGGAAACTACTTCCACAGCTATCAGCCTTTTCTGAATGTCTTTCAGCAAATCCTTCAGGAACTGAACAAGAGTTCTCTAGACCCAGAGCTTGAAATTGGAGGAAGCAGAGGTGACCTCACATCCTTGGTAAGTGGGGCTTAGCACCTGGAAGCTCAGCATCACTACAGGTGACAGCTAAGTGGACCGGGAGCCAGCCTGGACAGAGTCAGGATTCTGGCTTCAATTGTGGGTCTGTTCTAAAGCCATTTTATGATTCAGTTCCATTGGCATGAAAGGGAGATACTGTGGAGTATGTCTTTTGTGCAGTGGTCAGGGATGTCGTGATAAGTGCTAGCAATTGTTCCAGGACATCAGTAGATGCTTAGACTACTTCACAAGAGAGATGAGGAAAAGACAGGCAATGAAGGAGTCAGTATCCAATTAGAGCACGACTCACACACACACACACACACACACACACACACACACACACACACACACTATAGAGAAAAGCACTACTGTCTCATGAGTTAATTATACATCAACCTTCAAGTAGAAAGAACATTTTGTAGTTACAATTTATTGTGTTGTCTCACGAGGAGTAGAGTGCGATGTGAGGGTATATATGGATGGTAAATCCTGAGCAGTCAGCAAAAAGTTCACAACGGAGTCATAATTGATAGGAAGGAAAAAATGCTTCATATGAAATACATATGTAAATCTGGGAAGCAACCTGTGTTGAGAAGACAGAACACATCACAGAAACAACCAACAGTAAACAGCACCAGATAAGGCAGATGATGATCCAAAAATTATACATCATAGTTAAATTCACCAGCTACAATGACTGCAGTAGTCTCCGGGAACAAACAAACACCAAAACAAAACAAAACAAAACAAAACAAAACTCAAAAAACAAAACCACTTATTTGTTGTCTTTGAGAAGACTGGATTGAATAAAGATACATTTATGTTTAAAATAAGACTGGTGTGCCTTCTGAGGAGACTGATCTCCTGTCCAGGGTTGTGGATTGCTAAGAAGCAAGATGCATTTCTTCTATAATTGACACATGTCACAAGTGTTGTAAATGCTATGAGAGGCCTTAGGAAGACATGTTCATGAGCCTCTGACTCTTCCTAGTTCCTGCTTCAGGAAAGCTCCCCCAGGTCCCAACACGTTGCTTCTGTTCTGTGCCTTGGCCCTGCTATCTGAAGGGAGATGTCTGTGCTATCACACGAGCACACACTAATGTTACAGTTCCACTTCTTTTATTTGACACCTCCTATGATCACTCTTAGACTCCACATGGGAGGCTCTCCCCTGGTTGGTGAGGTTGATGCATAGGACCAAGAGGCAGGCAATGGTGTTTCAGTTGCTTTCAGTCACAGTGGGACGAGGTAACCTGGGAGATTACTACCATAGCAGGTCTCACACATGAAAGTCCCTCTCTGTTTTTACTGAAGAGAAAGGTTCAGAGTGTCTTCTGAAAAGATAACAAAATGGTTCCTCAGCATTTTCCTTATGAAACCTAATTCCCCACTTCCATTCTTTCTACCTGTGCTTGTTCTTCCTTTGTTACCCCCATCCTGTCAGCTCTAGCCTTCAGCCTGCTCCCCAGCCTAATCTGTCCTTTCTGTTTTCTGTCCTTCCTTCTCTGATCCACCCCCCCCATTATCCCACCTTATCTCTATTCTGGGCTCTTCCCCTTTTCCAGACTTTTCTCTGAGCACCCTGTTCACCTTGTCCCTTCACTATTGGACCCAACTTCTAGCATTTCAGTTCAATAGTTCCCTACTCTCTTATCCCCAGTGCAAAGCCAGCTGTGCTCTCTCAGTCCTGATGAGTCAGTCTTCCTCCATGGGAGGAGCCACCTGTCACACCTGCAGTTCAGCAGTGTCAGGGCTGTGCTTCCCAAACAGACTGACCTGGTGTCCACGGGAATAAGGAAGACACAGCCAGCATGCTCCTGGAGCAACACTGTATCCATTTTCCTCACTGGCCTCTTCTCACTATCTGAACATACCTGGAAAATACCCTAGATATATGAGTGGAACCAGTGCCTCTAAAGATTTTACAGCTAACGGTCAGGGTAATAACCTAGCTTTTCCCTGATAAATTGAGTGACCTAGAACTGGTCATGAATCTCACACTGTTTCCTCAGGTGCCAGGGAAGCTGCAGCCAGAGACAGAGACTGGAAATCATGAAGAGGAAGATTCTCAATCCCTGGATGATACTGATGCCTTCACTCAGGAAACCCTGGCAAGTAGAGACGCAATGGAGATGCTGCCTAAAAAGACAGGGCAGGAACAAGGTCCAGTCTTGCCAGGGTTTGAATGTGGGCTCAGTTTCCCACTTGTTTATCTTGGTTTGTCTGACAAGCTCAGCAATCCAGTCATAACTGGAGATTGATGGTAGGCTGGTTAGGAGGGCAAATAAGTGATCTTGGTGATTACTCCTGAGAGTGACTCACACTGAAAGGCTTCAAGAATTGTAGGCTTGTGCTTGTGGATTTAGGTCTACATGATTAATATGGGTTTATATAGAGATGAAATTGGAAATACAAACAATAACCAAATCTGTCTGAAAACTATCTCAGGACAGAATGAGTTGTCATTGGTCAAGAATGCAAGTTTTACCAAATAACATTTCGGGATGGAGAAAGCGGAGGAGGGTAATATAAAACCTCACCCCACTTGCATGTCAGGAAACTCAGACCCCTCACACTACTTTCTCTCTCACAGATAATAACCTGATGTGCACAGGCAGAGGCTGCCCTGTGGGCGGGCTGCCACTTGGATCTGCCAGGACATTCCATAGCAAGTTCATCAAGACAAAGAAACACAGGTGTGGCTGTCCTGGCCAGGAACACAGCTCAGCCACTTCTACTCCACATTCGAGATCAGAGGCTGTGCTTGTTCAAGCTACCTACCTATGGCCAACAAATTCCACATGTTTGTTTATCATTGTGAACCTGGAGACAATGCCTCTAGCTAGCACTGTCAGCAAATAGTAGTCCTATAAACATTAGGTTCGGTATACTTTTCCAGAACCTAGTGATGCAGGCAAGCATAAGGAATAGCTCAGTGGCCTGGGACTCTACTTGGTTTGGGCTGTGCACATAACCCTTTTCTAATAATGCACTTGGCACCTGAGACCTTTACCAGCATGTACTATGTGGGCAGATTCCATTCGGACCCATGGAATAAGTTCCTCCTCTCATTAAAGACCATCAAAACTGAACAGTTTCCAGTCATATATAATTCTGTTACATATTCTTTCAAAGGTAGGAGGGATAATGTAGCTTGTACTGGTTTTGGGTGTATGTATGCATAGTAAGGCAAACTGTAATCTCAAGTGAAATTTTAGGGAGAGTCTCTATTCTTGTTTCATTTCTTTTGCTATGATAAAATACCCCCAATGAAAGCAACTGAAGGGAGATAAGGTTTATTTGACTTACTAATCCAGGTCAGAATCCATCATTATGGAAATCCAGAGCAGAAACTCGAAGCAGCCATTCACAACCAACATCATACAGTCAAAGGCAGAGAGGATGTATACCTACATGTTTGTCTCTTATACAGGACAGGATCTAAACTCAGGGAATAATATGGTACCATACACTGTTATGATGACTCTTAGCACACAAAATTAGTATGATCAAGACAACTAATTCCCTACATAAATGTCACCAGACAAACCTAATCCAGGTAATCTCTTAGGCGATTCCAGGTTGTATTAATAACGGCTAAAACCGACCCTCACTCCTATCAACTTGACACATAGATCCATCACTTTAAACATAACCACCTACTCCTCATCTTTAATTCTCCTGTTATAATATGGCAAAATACAGTTCAACTTTAAAAGACCCAGAGTCTTGAAATTTTTAAATTATTTAAAAAGTCCAAAGTGTGCCAACTACAAACTCCTATAAAATAAAAATCAAGTTTCATACTTCCAGCATATACAATGGCATAGAGTGAAAAATTCCTACTCCAAAATAGAAGAATCTGGACATCACAAGGAACAATCAGATCAAAATGAAACCAAAATCATCAGGACCCACACCAAGTCCTCAAAGCCCATATCCACCAGCTGATGTTCTTAATGTGGTCTTCTGGGTCCCATCCCTCCAGCTCTGCTACCCGCAGCGCACACAGCATGCCTTCTAGGCTTAGGCTCACTTCGTATCTCTATCTTCCTGTAGTCTATGTTTTATGGTCCTGGTTCATAGATCAAAAAAAAAAAATAGTGATTAGCTTGAATTCACTGATAATGCATTGCTGTAGCATCAAGGGAAGAAATAAAGCACTTCACTTCCCTGGAGTCATTAACCAAAAACAAGCCCAGATTTGAATTTTCTACTTCATTCCCTATGTCTTCTGTTTGTTATATAAATTGTGCCTGCCTGAAGGCTATCTTGTGAATCTGTCCTTGTGTCATTGTATGTCTATGTACCATGCCTGGTCCTAACCTTGCTCTGTCTCAGGCCTACCTTGAACTCAGGCATCGGCCTGCCCTTATAAGAACAAACAAAAAGGAGATCTCCCACAATTACCATTTCCTAAACCTCTTTATCTCTTCCTTAGTATCTTTCTGACAAGCTGGCTCATAGTATAGATGCTTTTGTTCTTTTAGATTCATGAAGTCCCTCATTTAATTCATATTGCATCCTTATATTTTGCATAGTTGAGAAATTATATCTTTTTAAACTCATACTGTTAGAGTTCTTTTCCTTCAGGGCTGTCCTTCAGTCCTTACCCAGTGTTTAATGTTTTGCTGAGACATTAACTACACCTTCACCTCCCAGACTTGTGCATTCTCCGATTAACATGGAGTCATTAATGTTAACAGGGAGGACTTTCCTTGAATGAGGACTGTAAAAATATGAACAGTATTATGCAGACAAGCCTTATGCCCACAGCAGACATCTGTACTCATGGAGACACATACCCTGTTGGCCCTGTCCCAGGGGCAGGAACCATATCATTCCACCCCTACCAAGGCCATGCCAGACCTGACACCACTTCTCAGCCCAATTAGAATGCACTCCTGACATGAAATTTTCTCTTAATTCAACCTCATTTAGCTTTTCAAAATACAGGTACAAAATAAGCCACATTTTTTTTTTTTGGATAAAATAACAAACAAATGGCCCCTATGCTAATTCTCTATGAAGTCTTTGTTGCCTCTGAAATATTACGAGCTGGGCTTCCACTGTCCACATTTTGGTCAGAGTTCTCACGCTCCAGGCTCCCACGGGAGTGGCTCATTATGCCAAATGCTCAACATTTAGCAATTTCTCTAGCCTGAAGTTTGAATCTCTTTCACAGTACTCAGAGAAACATGGTCAGGTTTTTCACAGTAATGACTCTCTGTACACTAACACCAATTTCTGCCCTAATTATAGTCTGTTGCTGTGATAAAATATCTCAACAAAAAGCAGCTGAGCAAGAAAATCATTTATTTGGCAGGTCAATTACTGTCCATCATTGTAGGGAAGTCAAGACAGGAATTGGAAGCAAGTTAGTTAATCCTATCCATAGCCAAGAGCAGAGAGGCCATTCACTGTAGCATGGACAATCTATCAGCAGCCATACCCCCACAGGAGAACAATTCTTCCTTCCCCCCCTCTGTCTCTCCCCCCCTTTCTCCCCTCCTTCTGAGCCACCAAGAGCCAATAACTCCTGCACTAATGGTGGAGTCAAAAGGGCCCTTCACACATCCATGATGGAATTTTTACTGGTTTGATCTTGTTAAGGTCTACACAGGAACCAAAACATCTATGAGTTAATGTGTTTAGAAGTTGGCATTCACAGCACTCAATGCCTCTTACATTCTTTCTGGACCCTATCCCATAATGTTTCTTGTTCCTTGGATAGAGGGAATTAATTATAGATGATCCCAGATGATATGTCAGTTACTTATATGTAGTACTTTGTCCAACTATGAGTTTCTGCATCAGCCACTACCAATTGCAAAACTAAGTAACCACACACTACCTTCTCACAAATCTTTTTTTAAATTAGGATTTATTTAATGTATATGAGCATTCTGTTGTTGACACACCAGAAGAGGGTATCAAGTCCAATTACAGATGGTTGTGGGCCACCATGTGGTTTCTGGGAATTATCCATCTTTGGAAAAGCAGACAGTGCTCTTAACCACTGAGCCATCTCTCCAGCCCCAAGCAAATACCCAAGCAGTAGTCCAAGTCTTTGAGGAACTTGATTCTGTGGCCCTTTACTCACTTGCGGTACTTCCTGGCCTATTCTATGGTTTTGTTTTCAACATCTTCCTTTTGCAATCTGTGTGTGCCTTTATTTCAACTCCTTGAATAACTGGCCGAGAACCTGGAAACATGCCACTTGGGCACTGATCGCTAGTACACTAGATTCCTAACAAGATATGTGCATCAGTCACTTCTTAAAACAACTTATCCCTGAGAATCCTCTAGCTATGCTCTCTCTTGAAGCTAGATAGCACTCTATTTGGGATTCAGGAAGACTCAAATGAGTATGCACATCCACTCTCCTTCAACTTCTGATGTCATGGAGCATCAGAGGGAAGAAAGTGTGCATAAGCTTTTACCTATATTGAAAGATGTGGACTGAAATATCCATATTTCAGAAAACATTTAGTAAGAAAAGGAAATGTGAGGGTACAATTTAAACCAGGTCCAAATCCAGGCTGTCCCCACGTCCTAGTGGCTTTTGTCTGATCCTGTTTTCTTCTTTCCAGGGGAAACTGAAGTGACAGGACCTCAGGATTTCTAAATAACTTCAGGACCCAAAATAATGCCACTATCTACAAAGCTAAAATATGAGATCTGAGAAAGACGGTCATCAGAAGCAGCATTCGTCCCATGCAGCCATTCTATGGATAAAATAAACAAAGTGGACATGGTTCACAGAAGTGTTACGTTTGCAGATAAATTAATAACCAAATCAATGTTACCTATGGATCTGTAAACAAGTTAAGAGAAAGGAAGTTATTTTATACTGACCTTGCAGTCATTACTAAAGAAAGAAAGTGTGCATAAACTCTTACCTGTATTGAAGGGATAAAATGTGTCAAATTTTTGAGGGAAAATTATGAAAAAAATAAAAGTGGAAATAGGAGAAACTGGTATTTTCATTGGACATTCAGACCTCCCTAAATAAGAGGCAGACTACAGGAGATAAAGCCCAGCAAGAACAACGCTCTCCCTAATCATTCATCTCATGTATCAACAGCAGGTCATACGTTAGTCTCAAGGCCAAAGTTTAGGTCAAACTCAAGATCAAAACACATCTTAAAGCACTGAAATTAGTAGAAAAGCTTCAGCTCTAAAACCATAAGAAGTTAAATTAGAAATCAGAAGTAAGAAATAAGTATCAATTTATTAGGTACAGATATGAAATCATTCTTTTTTAAAAACAAAATTTGTGTGGATTTGTGTACAACATAGTTATTCCATAGAGTAAAAGTAACATCATGTAATAGAGACAAAAGGAAAAATTATACTTTTATATTACAATCCAGGTACTGCAAAACCAATTAAATTGAAAGTAAGCAGAAAGAAAACAAATTATAGTGGTAACAAATGAAGCCAGGAAAAAAAAAAAAAAAAAGAACATACTCAGGCTAGTTATGTGAAAAGATCAATCATACCAACAGTTTTCTAGCTCATCTAAAAATATGAGGAAAAAGATATTTAAAAGTAAATGATTTTCCCATATCTAAGCTAACATATATTAAATAATTAAAACAAGCTATTCCTGAAATGACAAAGTTAAGGAAAAAATGACACAAGAGCTACTCTGGGTCAATGCGTGCATATTAAAATATATCAATTATCTGGACAAGGGTATAACTTGCCAATCATGTGACTTCACAGGTATGGGCTAACCTACTCTAGCTGACTCTTCTCACTCATGAGTAGAGGTTAACCTAATTTAGATAATGCCTTATACCTGTGCCCAGAAGCTTTGTATCATGGGGGCTTCCAGATACTGTTGACTCAACAATACAAACTATCACAGATAACTTCCAACCATCATATAAAAAGGGAAAAAATATTTTAATGGGATAATGTGCAAATAGTCATGGACTAGATAAAACCTCTGAGACTGAAGAAGTTACATATAATTTCCAAGTCTGAAAGAATTTTTAGGAAGAATTAGCAGGAAAACCCATTAAAACAATAGCAGTGAACATTCAGAAAACTAGAAAACAACCTAGTGTATGTGTAGAACACCTGAAAAAGGAGGGAATGAGCAAGACAGCTGAGGCAATAGTGGGTACGAATCCCCTCTAAACTAAGGCAGGACCAGAGACAACAATGCCATGAAGATCAGAGGGTTACAGGGAGGGTAAGCATCAGAAAGATCTATTAAATAATATTTAATAAGTAATTCTATTAGAAAAATGAGTGATCAAACGATAACTATTGCCTCATATAAAAATTTCACCAAAGTAATCACTAAGAAAATACTTGTGATTGGGTTGGGGACGGGAGGTCACATGACCTGGAAGTGAGAGAGAATCGTCCTCTGGATCTCGGGTGAGAGCTCAGTGGCAAAGTGTCTGCTTTACAAACATGAGCAGCGGAGCTCAGTTCCGAGCTCTGATGGACACACTGGGTGGGAATGAATAATCCCAGCACTGGATGGACACACAGGAAGATGATGGGTTTACCTGGAGCCAGACTAGCTAAAAGTGCTGAGTTACAGGTTCAGTGAGAGACTCTGTCCCTAGTCTCAACATCCTCAGTCACAGGCAAGTGTACCAGCACTCACACAGGCACGCACACACACACAAACAAACACATCCCAAAAGGAATTGCAAAATACCCAAGAGCTTGGGCAGGGGAGTGAATATGATTAGAGCTTTTTGTACAAAACTCTCAAAGGACTAATGTTAATCTTAAAAAACAGGAACATAAAAATTTGACCAAAAAACAATTTAAAACATCATTGCTGATTCATCTTACCAAAAGCAATTCCCACCCATACTGGCCACAAAATCCTAGCAAGAATATAGTTTGTCTCCCAAGAAACAAGCTGGAGTAGCCATTCTAATATTGAATGAAATTAACTTTCAACCAAATGTTATCAAAAAGGATAAGGAAGGACACTTCATACTCATCAAAGGAAAAATCTACCAAGACGAACTCTCAATTCTGAACATCTATGCTCCAAATGCAAGGGTACCCACATTCATAAAAGAAGCTCAAAGCACCCCACACAATAATAGTGGGAGACTTCAACACCCAACTCTCATCAATGGACAGATCAGGGAAACACAAACTAAACAGAGACACCAGGAAACTAACAGAAGTTATGGACCAAATGGACTTAACATATCTATAGAACATTTCATCCTAAAACAAAATAATATACCTTCTTCTCAGCACCTCATGGTGCCTTCTCCAAAACTGATCATATAATCGGTCAAAAAATAAAAAGATTGAAATAATTCTGTGCATCTTATCAGAACACCATAGTCTAAGGCTGGTCTTCAACAACAACAACAACAACAACAACAACAACAACACCCCAGAAAGCCCCAATACACATGGAAGCTGAACAATGCCCTACTCAATGATAATTTGGTCAAGGAAGAAGTATAGAAAGAAATTAAAGACTTTTTAAAATTTAATGAAAATGAAGGCACATCATACCCAAACTTGTGGGGCACAATGAAAGCATTGGTAAGAGGAAAACTCAGTCTCCACTGAAGGATACTTTGCTTTGGCTCTTTAGATATCTGACATAGCACAGATAGTTCTCCTAAGACCAAAAAATTCCCTTAGTATTGTATAACTTAGGAAAAAAAAAAACCCTAAAAAGTGAAGCCAGCTCCCTTGAATTTGCAAAAAAAAAAATACTGTCTCATCTTCTCACAATTCAGGCTGCATAACAAATCCTTAACTTTCCTCAAAAACCCAAGTCATCGTAGCTCCAGTGTGAGGAAGATAAAGACTTCAGAAACTCTTAGTCTGGGTGGGTCTGCTATAATAAAACATCATCGCTAAGTAAAAAAAAAAAAAAAACGACTTAATGAAATTCGCAGGCAAATGGATGGAACTAGAAAATATCATCCCGAGTGAGGTAACCTATTCATAAAAAAACACACATGATATGCACTCACCGATAAGTGGATATTAGCCCCAAAGTTCAGGATACCTAAGATTCAAGTCACAGACCATATGAAGCCCAAGAAGAATGAAGATCAAAATGTGGATGCTTCAGTGCTTCTTAGAAGGGGAACAAAATACTCACAGGAGGAAATATGGAGACAAAGTGTGGAGCAGAGACTGAAGGAAAGGCCATCCAAAGACTGCCCTACCTGGGAATCCATCCCATATACAGTCACCAAACCCGGAAGCTATTGTGGATTCCAGAAAGTGCTTGCTGACAGGAGCCTGATATGGCTGTCTCTTGAGAAGCTCTGCCAGAGCCTCACAAATATAGAGAAGGATGCTTGCAGCCAACCATTCGACTAAGTGTGGGGTCCCCAATGGAGGAGTTGGAGAAGGGACTGAAGGAGCTGAGCAGGTTTGCAGCCCTGTGGAGGGAGCAACAGTGTCAACTGGTCAGATACCTGGGTACTCCCGGGGACTGAACTACCAGTCAAAGAGTACACATGGAGGGACCCATGGCTCTGGCCTCATATGTGTTAGAGGATGGCCTTGCTGGACATCAGTGGGTGGAGAGGCCCTTTGGCCTGAGGGTGTTCAATGCCTCAGTGTAAGGGAATGTCAGGGTGGGAAGACAGGAGTGGGTTGGTGGGTGGGGAAGTACCCTCATAGATGCAGGGGTAAGGAGGATGGGATAGGGGTTTTCTGAAGGGGAGACCTAGAAAAGGAAAAACATTTGAAATGTAAATAGAGAAAATATCCAATAAAAAAGAAAAGATAATTTAAAAAAAGAGTATAGTTTGTCCAAGCTCATGTAGGAGTAATATAAGTAATGTCAATATAAATGAGCATATGTGTGCTTGTGGATAAGAGGGATGGTATGTGAATGGAAGAAGAATTAGTATTTTAACATATAGGGAATTATAACATGAATTTTAGCAGAAGATATATGTACATTTCTGAACTTCACAGAGAAATTCAACTGTAGGACTAATAAGAGAGTTAAAATAAAACTTAGATATTTCACTACTACACGTACTGCACATAAGGTAGTCACTACAATGTGATGAATTAGTTTCAAATGTGTATCTGAAAATTTGAGCATTTAAAAACAAGTTTTAAACCAGCAAGTAGAATGCAGGTGCTCTGATGAGCAAAAGTGAATTTCAACAAAACATTCTTTAGTGAGGAAGCAGAAGAGATGGGGCTGAGAGAAACGAGAACAAAGAGCAGGAGAGGAAGAAAAACATGTAAGAGACTTGATAAGCTTCAGTTCAACTAAGGAGTGACCTTAAAGGCTTCCAGAAGCCACGTCCAGCATTATTCTCTCTCTTTGGAAGGCAGTGGCGGGGGCATAGCATTGGCAGTTTTCAGGGTTCAAAACTAAGTAGGAGAGTAAAAGTTATTTATTAATATTCATCTTTTTAAATTCTTTGTTATGCTGGGATCAGAAGTCATTGGCTTCAGGGGATTAATACCTGTTGTTTAATGTGGGGGATTCAGGGGATTAATACCTGTTGTTTAATGTGGGGGAGTGTTTAAGTAAAGAAGTGATTATTCTGGCTCTTTCTTCTTTTCTTGAGTTCCTTAACTCCTTGTGTGCTAGGAAAGTCATATTCTCAGAAAGAAAAACTACACAAGCAATATGCACAGATACACACACACACACACACACACACACACACACACACACACATTCTGGTTGGGCCTGACCACCTGTCTTATCAACTCTACAAATATTCATGCATATGTACATACATACATACATACATACATACATACATACGTACGTACGTACATACATACATACATACATACGTACATACGTACATACGTACATACGTACATACGTACATATGTACATACATACATACACACACATTTGGTGAAGGAGCAAAAGCCCCCAGGATCAGATTCCATTGAGTAATCACTGATGCAGAAAAACAAACAAACAAACAAACACCACTCATTCTGCATAAAAAATAAGCTCCAAACTTTATTGCTCAAAGAAAGAAAAGTTTTTACGTTTTCATTGCTGAAAATAAGAAAAAACCTCATCTTCTTTATTGCTGAAATAAAAAGGCTTCTCTATTGGTGAAAGAAAAAAAATCTTTTCTGAATGAAAGAAGCCTTTTTCTTGTCAGTAAGAAGCCTGCTTTCTTATTGTTGTCATTTTTAGTTTTTATACCTGTACAGGAGAATAGATCACATGGTCTTCCAAGTGCTAAGTCCTGCATGGCCAGAGGAGAATGGTGTGACAAGTTTTGCTGTCTCTGAAGCAGAGCCGGGAGGGTATGAGCCTCCATGAGTGTTGACGGTTGCTAGGCATGAGGCTTGTTTGTATAAAAAACATATGTATTTTGTTTCATGTTCCTCCTTCAGGAAATATTCTCCCTGCCAAGGTTATCAAGAAATGTGTTCTCTGCTAAGATTAATGACTCTATGGTAATCAAAGACAGCATGAATCTGAGAGGCAAAGGTGTGTCAAATGTCTCAGCAAATGGTAAATGCTGAGACCTTCAGGACAGCCATTACAGCTGTGGGAAAGAACTCTGGAAACATGAGTTCAAAATTATATAATTTCTCAACTTTATAAAATTTAAGGATATAATATGTATCATATAAGGAACTTCATGAACTTAGAAGAGCAGAAACAGTCGCACTATGAGCTAGCTTGTTAGAAAGATACAAAGGCAGGAAGATTCTTAAGTTCAAGGTAGCAGGAAACAGAGAGTTTAGGTCCAGGTCCAGGTGTGGTGGGAATGGTAATTTCAGGACAAGATCCCACCCGGCCAAACTTATTGTCTGTACTAATAAAAGCAAGCAGATTTCTGAATTCATTAGTAATGTTAAAAAATATGCTTGCTGTCTTTTTCTAAGAATCAGGGGCCTGGGGTCACGGAATGCTGATTTGTGGAATAATTAAAGGGGAACCTGGACCAAATGACTGAATTTAGATTTAAATAAAAGACTGATCTTGGTCTGGGAGAGCTGAGCTATCTGAATGAGTTGTCTGGAGATCTCCAGAAGAAGCTGTTTCAAGCAGAACACTGGCTGTCAGGTTGTACCCCGTGATTGACTCNGAGTAAGGAGTTTCAGCAGGAATGTTTACACGTGTTTCCATTAAGAGTAGTTATCTAATTAAACATTCATTATCTGTCACTATCTCCACAAGTTCATTAAAAGTTTAAAACAATAATTCTTGTTATAAGTTAGCACAGTTTTGTCAAGAGACAAGTCATCTGCCTTGTGTCTTATTAGTTCTGAAGTTTTGTGTAGATAAATCCAGTCAATATTTTATCTTCTGTCTTTTCACCTACAATAAAGTGTCCATTCCCAGTGTATGCATTTTACATATCAGATATGTAAATCTTTTAGGTTTCATAGCTAGCCTAAAAGGAATGTTTTCCTTAATCATAAATTTGTTCTAATCCTGCTTTCTATTCTAGTGCAATTAGACTGTGACACATCAATGTTTAGAGAGCCCTAATTGCAGATTTTCCTGTAGAGGGCTCTAAATTTACCTGTATAAATTTGGAATCATTATTAGGAAGTATGAAATAATCAGTTTGTCTATATAGCATTACTACAAGAGAGTAAATCTTCATTGATCTGCAGACAATCTGCCCAACAGGAATTATTAAGCTAATTTATTAATGACTGGAAAGGCATGTCAGCAATAAAATTTAATTCTGGGATGAGATTTCTAAAGACCCTGCAATTTAGAGTCTACTCACTGCAGCCATGCTAAAATGGTGGGCCATCTCCAGGAAAGTTGCCTGAATGCCTTTATTCATTCAGTCTCTAGTTTAACAACCTCTCCTCTCACAAGTCCCTTACAACCTGGTTCTCCCTGATCACATATATCACTCTACTAACTAGCTCTTGGTCACCAAGATCTCCCTCAATGAAGCTGTTAGTAATCAACATCCCACGAGGAGCCTCTGATATCCAATCATCCTCACAGCATTGCCTTGCTGACCAACATATCTCTTTACCAAGCCCCTGATAAAGTTCCTCAGCCAAGTTCTAGGTAACCAACACATCCCCACCCAGTTCCTGGCAACCAGCATCTTCCTTGGCCTTGTCCCTGGTAACTAATATCCCTAACCATCTAGTTCCTGGACAGTAACATCTTCCAGAACATAGTCTGAGTTAACCAAAATCCCTGTCTACTATATATCCAGTAAGTAACCGATTGAAACACAGTTATCTGCAACTGTGATTTTCTTTTTCCTAGCCCTTTATACCACACAACTTAAGGAAGAAAGCACTTATTCTGGTTTATGGCGCATTTATTCTGGCTTACATTTCTAGGTACTTATTCCATCACAGTCAGAATCTAGAGAAGACTAGACATGGAGGGAGGAGAAGGCATGTTAGCAGAAGCAGTAGGCTTCATATCTCTGCTGTCACTCCTACTTGAGAAGCTGAGCAAACAGCAAATGGGGCTATAAAACCTCAAGGTCAGACTTACTTCCTTTAGAGACCCATGGCTTCCTGAATGTTCTAAAACCTCTGCAAACAGTGCCACTCATTGCTCAGATACTAAGACAAAGACAAATCTACATGCTCCAAACTCCCTACAAGAAATGAAACCTTCTAACCATGCATGTTTTAATGTGTAAGTTACAGTTGATAAAAATATATTTGTGCAGCTAACATGTTAGGAACTGGGAACAAAGGTTCTTTTTTTTTTGTTTTGTTTTGTTTTGTTTTTCAATGTACTGAGATCAGTTTTTGTTTTTTGTTTTTGTTTTTTCTTCTGAGACAGGGTTTTTCTGTATAGCCCTGGCTGTCCTGGAACTGTCTTTGTAGACCAGGCTGGCCTCGAACTCAGAAATCCGCCTGCCTCTGCCTCCCAAGTGCTGGGATTAAAGGCGTGTGCCACCACGCCCTGCCTGAGATCAGTTTTAAAGTCCCTGGAGCCATCTCAGAGTCTTCTGACAAGTTAAGGTCAGTGCCTACACTTCTGGCATATGTTGTCAATTTGCAGCCTGGGGCTGGGTGAAGTGAACAGAAGTTTCCATAATTGTCTCACATGGATGCTGAGACATTCACAATCAGAGTGAAAATAAAAGGATTTGTCGTGATGACAACCAAAAAGAAAACTACAATATCATCTCCAAATTGTAATCACCATCACCTATAATTGTATGTGTTCAGCAGCAAATTCTTCCTACTTCTAGAAAATGTACACTAGTAGTATTATAAACACTTTTGCTGGTGGTGTTTCTTCTCTATTTTTTCTGACTTCTCTGTTTCTTTGTCTGTCTCTGTGTGTGTGGCATATGTTGCATGTTTCTATACACATGTGTACATTCTTGTAAGCACACACATGTTGCGTGAGTGTAGGACAAAGGTT
Organism: Mus minutoides; assembly: GCA_902729485.2. NCBI lineage: Eukaryota > Metazoa > Chordata > Mammalia > Rodentia > Muridae > Mus > Mus minutoides. The sequence goes on along the minus strand of CACVCL010019122.1, from coordinate 43,647 downwards.
GGGCAGGCATCTATCTTGATTATTCTCCATCTTATCCTGCTGTTTTTATTTTTTGAGCATTTTTGTTCTTTATTGGATTGGAAACTATCCGTACAATAGTAGTAATTATGACCCCAAGATGTTCTGATCAGACACATAATTTTTTTTTACCATATATGAATACAAAAGCCTTTACAAACAAACAAACAAACAAACAAGAAAGCAAGCTAAAACATTTCTTTTCATTTCTGTTCATTGTACAGCTTTTGTGATGTGATGGGCTGTAAAATTAAGCTGTAATTCATATAAGTCATATAACATGACTGCTAAGCTAGTGAATGTCCTTTTTTTCAGTTCCTTCCTTCATTTAATTCATGTTGGTTGCACTGTTCCATGAGCATGTCTTCATATGTCACACAGCTAATTGACTACACTGTTATTGTGCTCCTGGATTCTCTTTGTTTTCCTTAAGATTCCCTCAAACTTCTGCTTATCCATAAGACTAAGTTCAAGGTGGCTCTACCTCATCAGAGTTTTTTCTAGTGATCACAGACAACATAGAACTCAAAGAAATACTTTGCCTTCTACTTTGATGTGTGGAGTATTCCCACATTTGGCACAGATGTCTTTAAGAATTGCCACTCATGGCAGTGATCGATTCTATGATATGGACATTCTTTGCATTGATACTTCTCTTTTTCAGTATAACCTTAACTCCTTGATACTTTCATTGTTGAACCTTATCTGATAGGATCATCCTACCTTATTATTTGATACAGGACCTATGACTGAACCCAGAGCTCATCTGTTTGACTATATAGGCTGGCCAATAAGCTTTAGAGATCTATGTTTCTTTCCTTTCTTCCTCTCAACACTGGGCCTATCAGTGGACATTGCCATGCCTATGTTAGCACGTCCTGGAGTGCTGTGGGTCCAAGTTAATTGCTTTCTTTTGGAAGAGTTGCCTTGGTCATGGTGTCTATTCACATTAAAATGATCAAGAATACAGGTTTTGTGAAGTTTACAGATAAAGGAGATACATATTTCACCAAGTACAAATTTATTATTTTAAAACTATATTAACTATATATTCCTCTCATTATCTATAGTTATTTGTATTTTATTAAATATTTTATCTCATATTTGGATCATTTAAGTGAGGATTTTTAATGCTTTTAATTTTAAGGTGCCCCCCTCCCCCGATTTTATAGCCATAACTTCAAGTGAGGTGGCTAGATCTAATTATTTGGAATGCTTTGTATCTAGTATATATATATTTTTATAATTATTATTTGTGGATACTGACTTAACTCCGGGAAGTTGAAAGGGTGGTGTTTTAGTTAGGATTTTACTGCTATGAACAGACATCATGACCAAGGCAACTCTTTTAAAGACAACATTTAATTGGGGCTAGCTTACAGGTTCAGAGGTTCATCCTATTATCATCAAGGCATGAGCATGGCAGCACCCATGCAGGCATGGTACAGGAGGAGCTGAGAGTTCAACATCTTGTTTAGAAGGCAAACAGAAGGCTGGCATCCTTAGGCTGCTAGAAAGAAGCTCTCAAAACCCACACCTACAGTGATATACTTCCTCCAACAAGGCCACACCTACTCCAACATGGCCATACTTCCAAATAGTGCCACACCCTGGACCAAACATATTCAAACCACCACAGTACTACTTCATAAATTTATTAGGGTAAACTGGGTCTGTGAGTATACATACCTGTAATAAAACCTTACCAGGGAAGCCAGAACCAAAAATTTATTAAACAGAGCGAATCCAGGAAAGGGTATAACTCATCTGGACTCCATGGAGTGGTGGACTCCTAGCACTGTGGTGGTGATGGCCACTACCAACCCAGTGTGCATGCCAAGGGCCTATGGGAAAGAACTACGCAGTGTTCTTTTTGCACTCACTCTGTAATGTATATGTAGACACACACACACACACACACACACACTCACACACTCATAATCATATATACTTGCACATGTACACACATAGTATGCAATGTATAATTTTCAATGCTGAGAGTTAACATCTAATTAATATTTAAGATTAGAACAGAAGGATCTATGTTAGCCCCAGCTACCATCACCAAGAGTGTGGGGCCAATCTGGCAAATAGTTGCCTTGCTACAACCATTCCTTATAACTTTATGTTGACCAATAGACTCTGATTAGGAAAGATACAAATGTGTTCACCTATGTTTCTGACATAAGCACATTAAAGACACTTCAATTTCCTCCAAAATGCCACAAACAAGTATTCAAGCCCATGAGCCTGTGGGGGACATTTTCTGTCCATTATGTAATGTACTGTGCTTTGGCTCTATTAAGGAAGGTGGTGATTTTAACTTCTGGTTTCTACGATTTACTCAGTGCCAAATGGCCCCTGAGCTAGTATCATAAAGAAAGCCATCTGAAGATGACCAAGTTGGTGCTTCATCACTGATTTTTTTTTCAATGTAAGTAGACTATGGTCCAGATAATGTTAAGAGATGGTAGAGCTGCCATGTGGTTCAAAAGAATGTTTGGGGGAAACTTGTTTTCTATCAGAGGGAGCTGAAGAACCAAACCAAATGAAACCAAAACAACAATAACAACAACAACAACAACAAAAATACTTCTGGCAGTTGTGAAGATAACAACATGTTTTGGTAAATAGTGGTTGGGACATAAGTGTCAGGAAGGAACATGCTTTACAAACTGACTGAAATGAACTTCTCTGAAGGTATGATACTAAGGTGGACCCACGTTATGATCAGGCATCAGGCTGGAAGATGACATGGCATCCTGGCAGTCCATTCCTGGGCAGGGCTCCAAGTGATGGAAGAACAGGATGGTACCCATAAGGAACTAAAAGGAAGAGAATGAGCATAGGGTATAGATGATAGAGAAGGTTGTGTGTACAGATGAGACCAAAAAGTAGGCAGTGGCCAACCTAAATCCAACCTGTCCTGCTGCAGTCAAAAGCACTGTACAGAAAAGCTAGAGACTCTGGGGACAGAGAATGATGGTGGCTCCACTCAGCAGCAGAGCAAGCTTGGATTTCAAATCCAGATGTGTTTTCTGATGGGAGCTGAAGGTGTGTTTCACCTGTGATCCCACCAACAACATGAAAGAAGATCTCAAGAGAAGGGAGAATAAATCTGTTCATTAGGACAAAGTATCCATGACTACAAAATCTAGAAAAGCCTGTGGAAAGCAATAGTTAGTTCAAGCAATTTACTACTCCTGTGTGACAACAGGATGCTATTGATGTGAAAAGGATTGAACTTTAAATTAAAATGTAAAGGCTTGGAGAACTAGGGATACAAGGGACACACTTGATATCAATCTAAACTGGTAGATACTGAAAGCATTTCCACTAAAATAAAACAAGCTAAGTAAGAGTGTCCACTCTCCACACTTATTCAATGTTGTACTTGCAGTCTCAGCTAGAGCAATAAGACAGCTAGAGGAGATGAAGGGAGTACTAAAAGGAAAGGAAAAGTCAAAATACCTTTATTTTCTTCAGATAATATGATTTTTTTTAAAACTAAAAGACCCCAAAAGCTCCCCAGGAAACTTCTACAGATGACAATACTTTCCACAGTGAAACAAGATATAGAACTAATACATAGAAATTGGTAATCTTCTTATAGATAAATGACAGAGAAAGAATTCAGGGAAACATTGCCTTTCACAGTAATCTCAAAAATATTTTGGGGTAACCCTAACTAAGCAAGTGAAAGACTTGTATAATATAAAACTTCCAAGTATTGAAAAAATTGAAGACATTGGAGATGGAAAGGTCTTTCATGTTCATACATTGGTAGAATTAATGTTATGAAAAACAGCCATCCTTACAAAAGCAATCTTCAGATTCATTGCAATCTCCGTGAGAATTCCAACATCATTCTTTGCAGAAATAAAACAAATTTGACTTTATATGGAAACATACCCCAGAGTACCTAAAACAACTTTGAATAATAAAAGCATTGCAGAAGGAATCAATGTTCCTAATCTCAAATTGAATAACAGAGCTATAGTAATAAAAAACATTGTATTGGCATAACAAGCTAGACACATTGATTAATGAAATAGGATCGAAGGCTCAGAAATCATTCCACACACCTATGGGCACTGAGTTTACAAGGAAGTAAAAATAGATAAGGGAGAAATGATCGGATCTCTTACCCTATCTACTACCATGCAAAAAATTCAACTCCAAATGGATCAAGGACCTCAGCATAAGACCAGACACAGTGAATCTGGTAAAAGAGAAAGTGGGGGAAGGACTTGAATTCATTGGCACAAAAGAGGACTTTCTGAACAAGGCACTGATAGCACAGGCGCTAAGACCATCAATTAATAAATGGGATCTCATGAAAGAAACATTTTTATGTAGCCCAATAGCAGCCTATAGAATGGGAAAAACTCACAAATTATATATCTGACAGTGGGTTAGTATCTATAATATACAAGGAAATAAAATAATAAAACAAATAATCCAAATTAAAATTGGGATATAGAACTAAGTAGAGAATTCTAAAAGATGAGACACAAATGGCTAAGAGATATTTCAGTGCTCAGTATCTTTAGCCATCAGGAAAATGCAAATTAAAGCTACATTGAGATTCCATCTTACCCCAGTAAGAATGGCCAAGATCAATAATGCAAATGATGGAACATGTTGGCTAGGAAAAGGGGGGCATGCAGGGAAAGGGGAACACTTACTCATTGCTGGTGTGCGTGAAAACTGGTACAGCCACTATGGAGGTCCCTCAAAAAGCTTAAAATCAACCTACCACAAGATCCAGCTATAACACTCTTGGGCATATATCCGAAGGGCTCTACATTTTACTACAGACATACTTGTTCATACATGTTCATTGCTGCTCTATTCCTAATATCCAGGGATTTTAAACCATCTAGATGTCTATCAAATGATAATTGGATAACAAAAATGTAGTATATTTACATAAAGGATTATTATTTTATCATTTTAAGAAAAAATAAAATTTCAGGTAAATGGATGGGGCTAGAAACATTTATCCTGAGTAAAGTAACCCAGACCCCAAAGCGGGCATTCTCTTGTTCGTAGAGGTTAGCTTTTAAATGTTGAGTGTTTCAAGCAGAATAATCCCAGAAGATAGGTAGCTAGTAAGGGACTTGGGGAAGCAGAGGACCTGCCAGAAAGGGGGAATAGAATATAATCTTATAAAGAAAGAAAGGAGAAACTAGAATAAGAGGATTAAATAAGAGGGGGATGGGAGAGCAGGGTAAAAGAGGGAATATGGGCAGGAGCAATTAACCTTAAAGATCTTTAAAAATCATATGCAAACCTACTACTGAAGAAGCTTCCTAAAATAGACATACAATTTAAAGAGGGGGTGCTCCAAATAGATATACTATGCCACCCACTATAACCTCCAGTGCCGGGAATGAGGAATGCGTTACAGGTAGTTAATAATTGACCAAAGGGGTCCTATGAGACCCATTCCTCAAACATCACAGGCTATTTCCAAGGTTATTGTTGCTATCCACAACCTAACTAAGTCCCTAGTGTTGAAGACACTACTTACTTATGTCACTGAACATGGAGAAATGAAACTGGTGCCAAACTAGAAGTTTCACCCCTGTTGGGAAGGTGAAAGTCCTTATGCTCACAGACTTCCAGGGAAACCAGAAATGTTAAACATGCAGGATTGACCTCCTGCAGGACATATAACCTGTCTTTCCATCTAGAAATCTGGGAGTTTGCGGTGATTAACAGCCTGATGAACTGTGTTATCTGTTGGGCCAGGCTATGTCAAGCTCTCACAACCAGGACCAGAAGTGGCTAGCAGTCTAAATGACCTTTACATATCCATATATCCAGGGGTTCCCCTAAGCTCTCAGAACCAGAATCAGAGATGGCTAATAGCCCAAATGACCTCTATGTTGTCTGTATGGCTGAGACCACACCAAATTCTTCCCCAGGCCCTTAAGCTAACACAGGTAGCCTATCCCTAGAACCCACCTTCTTGGAAGAAATGTGAGTTGAGTTTTGATGTAATTATGCCTCCTTGGCCAATGGGAATTGTATTATACCAGTATAATTTTTCTAAAATTTACTGTGTTTAAATATGCTGCAATAAAATACCTGGTATCGGACTCCCGAACTTTGATACAGCCTGGCTGACTAACTCAAGCTAAACTGAGTTTTCATTCTCACCTATTTGTGGATTGTTTCACAGCTAATCATGACCCTTTCAGGGGAATCCCTCCCACACTCACTAGTGTTCATGGTGCTGAAAGGTACTTTGCACACTGCTGGAGGAGAAAAGTAATCATCAGTATCACCCACAACAGGGACCCGCAACAGGGGCTCACAACTGTAACCCACAACAGTGACCCACAACAGTGACCCACAACTGTAACCCACAACAGTGACCCACAACAGTGACCCACAACTGTAACCCACAACAGTGACTCACAACTGTAACCCACAACAGTGACTCACAACTGTAACCCACAACAGTGACCCACAACAGTGACTCACATCAGGGACCCACAGCAGAGACCCACAACAGGGACCCACAACTGTAACCCACAGCAATGACTCACATCAGGGATCCTCAGCAGAGACCCACAACAGAGACCCACAACAGTGACTCACAACAATGACCCACAATAGTGACCCACAACAGTGACCCACAAAAGTAGGGGAATTCCAGGGAGGGGTGTGTGCCCTTTTACCTTGACTGGTTAGCTCTGTCTCCAGGGTCTGACTGATTCTACAATTGGTCAGGCTCTGGAGACTTCTCAGGGGGTTGCTTACTCACTCTAGCTACCTGTTCTTACTTTAGGTCAGATGACAAGGTGTCCTCGGATTGGCTGCCTGTGTCCGTGATTGGCTGACCACAGGTTTCTGGATCTGGATTCTCATTTCTGGAAAACAGAAACTTAGATGTAGTCTCCCAAACTGCCAGTTTGCAGCCTGTCATGGAGTCAGCCTGGCTCTGGCTAACTCAGTCCCCTCCAGGGTACCCTGCCTGCAAGATATATTGGTGCAATAGTTGCATAAATGTTTTGATAATAACCAACCACTTTTTCATTTGACTTAAGATCCACTCCATAAGATAGAACCCAGACCTAACACTGCTGAAGTGGCCAAGGACCTGAGACTAGATAGGTCATAGGCCCTAGGGAAAAACTTAATGTTATTATTCTGCTAAAGAAAATAGCAATAAAATGACTCCTAATGACCTATTACTATATCCATAGATCAGAGCACTGTTCAACCCTCACCAAAGAGGCTTCTTGCAACACATGATAATTAAAACAGAGCCCCACAACTAGATAATGTGCAAAGAGAGAGGCTCTCTGGTCTCAAATGAGATGTCTTTACCAAACCCCTTCCTTCAAGGATTAGGGACTGACGTGGAAGAGGGGCTGGAGAGATTGTAAGATCCAGAGGTGGTGGATGGGTCCACAGAGACAGTGTCTCCCAGACACACAGAATTCACACAGATATGAATGCTGCTGACTATGGCAGTATGCACAAGACCTGCACCAATTCTAGACACTATCCCAGCACAGGGAAGCCTAAATGGGCACAAAGTCCCAGCCCCTACCCAAGAAGCTATCTGAAATTGATACCTACTGGGAGAGAGAAAGTCAGTTTTCTCCAGTGGAGTGTCACTAGGGAGAGCAAGCACACTCTAGGGCAGGCCTGTGTTGGAGTAGTTGGCCAACACAAAATGAGCTCTGTGTTTTTTTTTTAAACACGTTTTTTGTTATTTCTTTCCAATTAAAAAAAAATTTGTTTATTTTTGAGAGGGAAGAGAGAACATGAAGTTGGGAGGGTTGGAAGTCCTGGAGATTCTGTGAGGAGTAGAGGGTGTGTGTGAAAGATATTATCAAAATATTATATGAATATTATATGAGATATTTAAAATAAAAATGAAAAGAGAAAAGGAAATAGGAAAAATCCTAAATTTTAACCTAAAACTTTGAATTATGATTAAAATAAGAAGAAGATTTCCCAAGTTGAGGGGGAGTTCCCCATTGGCTATGGCACACATCCTCCCCGCCCCCTCTTGGCTCAGCAGACACTGTTATTGGACCTCAGTAGCTCCAGCAGGTTTCTGATGCCATCGTCTGAAGGTCTTTATTGTTGCCATTATGACAGTGGCAGCAAGAACAAACGGTTTTGTAATACATGGATGAGACCGCAAGATAAATAACTTTCCTAAGTCTCAGATGAGTCTTGGGAGCCTACAAGACATTCCCATGGCTGAAAGTCAGCTTGGGCATATCTGAGTTTAGAAGCTGAATCTACTACTACATGGCCAGAGTTATTATATAACTCTAATTAAAATTTCTAAAAATTTCAGAAATATAATAAATAAAATCTTGGGTACATTCACATTTATTATTTTATACATTTTAAAACCTTTGTGAAAAAATATATTAAAGTTTTCATAAAAAAATAAAAAACCTTAAAATTAACAACTAGTTTCTCATTTTTACCACACGATGGCAGTGTAAGCCCAGTAATATAACCATAGTACCTTAATTGAAAAAAAAACACGATTTCATTGATTTATGTAGAAGACAAATTCATAGCTCTCTCAATGTGGGCAACAGTAAGCCATACCTACACACATGTATGTGTGTGTGTGTGAGAGAGAGAGACAGACTTTTTTTCTTAGAACAGCTCTCTCCCTGGGACTTGGAAGTTAAAGACAGAATTTCAGAAAAATTAAAGAAAAATATATTAATCTGGAATGTACTAAACTCCAATTTATGTCATGTAGAAAATAAGTTATCCTTTGCATTAACTTAGCTATCTAGCCAAAGAGTTATTTTTGATTAGCAGAAGGAGTCTATGCAGTTAGCTCCAGTGTCTGACTGTACCTTTGCTACTCACTGGTTTTGATATAGGAAACACAATTGAGATTCAGAAAATGGTAAGAAAACAATTAGTGTGTGGTGGCTATCTTATCCCTTCTTACTAACAAAGGAGCTAATGTATGAGCAGTCCATGCTTCCACTTCTCTTTAGTTGCTGCAGCTACGGCCGAGACACTGCTGTAAAATATGCAACCACGCATGAAAAACTTCTTTAAATCAGGGTTACACTTGCTGTGTGTGACACACATACACACACACACACACACACACACACACACACCTTTAATCCAGGGCTTAGAATTCAGAGGCAAGTGTATCTCTGTTTAAGGCCAGCAGCCAGGGCTACATAGAAGGAAACAAGGTTTTTCATGAAGAGCTGAGATCTTGGGGGTTATCTCTGTTAGCAGATGCTTTACTCATTTATATAGAAAATCCTAAAGATAATACCAAAAAATTAGAAAAATTAATAAATCCATTTAAGTCACAAGATACAAAATCAACTTATAAACAGCAGCCTTCTACATGCCGATAGTTAGATATTAGGTGTCTGAGAGAGATGTTGAGAAAGTAATTCATTTGTAATAGGTTCAAAAAAATAGAAATATATTTAATTGAGGCATTAAAGATCTCTATCATGAAGACAAGACATTTATGAAGAAAAGAAACATCTTGTGTTATTGATTGGGGAAATTAATATCATTAAAATATCCATACTACCAAAAAGCTCTCCATATTTGATGCAATCTCTATGAAAATTTTGTTGAAAGAAAAAAATATCGATGAACCATATCATTTTGAACCATAAATGTCCCTGAATGGCCAAAAACACTTTTGAGAAAAATCAAAACTGACTTTGTACTACTTGACCTTAAAATATACTACAGAGCTATAATGGCTAACAATGTGTGGCATTGTGTGATAAAGACAGTCACAGATTGATAGAATGTAATCCATATGCTAAAGACACATGGATTTCAGTAAAGGTGCCAATAAAACACATCTGGCTAAGAAAATTCTCTTATTTTTTTGGGGGGGGGGAGGGGAATCAGATAGGAGCAACCAGGATGTTGTCAGGTCCTGACTGCACGAAAACGCTAAGCAGCAGATCATGCAAGCTCCAATCATCATTTTCTACTGCCCTCCAAGAGGAGGAAGAGGTAAGGATTAACCTCCTGATGATTGAAAACTCTCTTTGTTAAGTGATGCTGGGGAAACTCTGTGTCTGCATTTACAAGAATGAGACTAGACTCTATTCCTGATCACTCAACAAACTTATCTCAAAATAGATTAAGATTTAGATAGATGCAAAATATGAAACAATAAAGCTACTAGAAGAAAATGTAGCAGAAATGCTCTGTGACCTTCTTTGGTCCCGTGAGGATTTTCTTTGTGTTTGAGACAAGGCTTCTTTATCTGACCCAGGCTGGCCTCAGACTCAGGATCCTTCTGTCTCAGCCTCTCCAGTGCTGGAATTACAGGAATGAATCAACATGACTGGCTTCTGGAAATGCTATTTTGGAGAAGAATATAAAAGACAGGCAACAATAAGAGAACAAACAGATGTTTTTAACATAAACTAAAAGGTTTTTGCAGCACAAAGGAAGAAATCTCTGGTGAAGGGACTACCTGAAGAGCAAGGCACCATTCCTAACCTGTGTAGGAAGATCACACCTGCTATGTGTAAAAATAATAAACTGAAAACTAGTAAAAGAACCCAGCAAAGTATTCTCAAGACCTATAAATGGCTACAGATATAATTCTATGTCACTAATTACCAAAGAAATGGAAAGTAAGATCACTATGAGATGTCATTTCATTCCAGTTACACAATTATTAAGGAAAAACAATCAAACAAAAAGCCCACCACCAGCACCAAAACCCAACCTGCCTCCCCAAGCAAAAGGCAAACCAAACCAAAATAAGAATGATCCCAATAAAAGACAAAATGTAAATGCTCAGATGGTGGGACTCCTCTTCAGCTGTCTGTTGTTAGAGGTGTAAATTAGTACAACCATTCTGGAAAATGCTATGGAAATTAAAAATAGCAGAGTGAAGAGATTAAGAAATGGGTATATTTTAACTCCTGGGAGTGTACCCAAAGGAATAAAATCAGCATGTGAAAGAGGCATGTGTGTCTGCTTCCCAGTAGTGTTCACACTAGCAAAGAGAGGGAAACATGGAGGTGTACATCAACAGAGGAATGGATACAGAAAAATTGTCTGTTTGTCTGTCTTGAATGTCTGTCTGTCTCTAAGTCCCACCTCCATGTACATGAGTGTTCTCTTTCTCTCTCTCTCTCTCTCTCTCTCTCTCTCTCTCTCTCTTACACACACACACACAAACACACACATACATATGGGGGTGCGTGTGTACACACACACACACACACACACACACACACACACACACACACACACACAGAATCTTTCAGTCAAGATAAGAATGAAATCCCTTCATTTGTAGAGATATATATGGGTCTACTTATACATTATCTAACGCTAATCTAAAGACTGGCATATTCTCCACTATCCAAAACCTTTTTCATTTCTTGTTATGTAAACATTATATGGTTGGGGATGTAGTTCAGTGGTACTGTGCTTGCGTCACATGTATGAGGCCCTATGTTCAATCCTCAGTCCCACAAAACACAAAGGAAAAGGAAGGGAGGGAGAGAGGGAGCAAGGGGAAAAAGAGAGAGAGAGGAAAGAAAATGAAGGCAAGCAAGGAAGGAAACATCGAAATCCTCAAAATCCCAAGTATGTTAAACCTTGCAGTGCAAACCTGCTGACTCTCATCCCCTCTTGTACCAGAACCCCAGAAATATTTTTCCTTTTTGGTTGTGACTTTGTATTGCTAACCAGCTTTTAATGTCCTCTTTCTCCCAACCCTCCCTGGCCTCTGGTAAAAAACTTCACAACTCTCTGAGGACTCTGTATTCTTAGATATACATCCAAGATCACGGGCCATTTGTTTTATCATGCCACTAGAGAGAGTTGGCCTCAATGGGGTCATGATTGCAGGAGAGCTGTCCCTGCCCCTCAGCTGGTGCAGCAATCCAGAGAGAGGCCCTGCACCTCACAGGGACAACAGAGTAGAATTGATCCTGATGGTCCCGTGCAGGTGAGCCACCTCGAGGGTGTCAGCATGGGAAAGCTGGCCCCACAGCTTGTGTGGCAGTGTGAACAAGGGAGAGATGCCCTCTGTAACCCTTGCCCCTTGCCACCTGTGGCAGTCCAGAGAGCTGACCCTGGGGTCACGAGAGCCAGAGAGCTGTTCCTGCCTGTCACCTGCTACGGCACTGGAAGCAGGCTGTGAACTTCACCTGGGCAGCTCAGTAGAGCTGGTCCTGGGTGTGGGGTTTGCAGATGAGTCAGCCCCAAGGGCATGACCATGCAGGAGAGCTGGCCATGCCTCTGTCTGCTGGGTGGTGGCACAGATGAGGGAGAGATGCTCTCCCCTCCTCGTTCTTCACCATCTATGGCTGGTGGGAGGGCTGGAGCCAGGGATTCCAACAGTGAGGTTGCAGGCTATGTTCCTCACCAGCTGCAACACTCAGGAGAGTGGACTCTGCACCTCTCTCTGGGTAGCAAGGTAGAGCTGGCCCTGGTTGTGGGGTTTGCTGGTGAGCCAACCCGAGTGTGTGAGAGGGGGAGAGGCGGTGGGGTGACCAGCTCAAACTCCTCTCAGGCCCATATCTAGGGCTTTGAATTGGCCCATTCCAACATCTACCCCATTGATAAACTGCTGGAGTCCATGAAGGGGTGGGCCCATCTTACAGATCTCAAACTACAGGATCTCCACGACACAGGGCAAATACAAGGTATTCCAGAGGAGTTCCAGTGAGCTTTCAGTACCGATAGAGTAGCAGAAGTTAGAGGCCTGGTACCAAACCAATGAATGTTTGCAATGAACTTTTACAAGCAAAGAAGTGTGGGCAAAAGGGTGCACTGTGGGACACACTGTGACACACTACAGCTTCACTGTGGGACACACTGAGACACACTACAGCTTCCACAATGAGATATTTTTTTCTCTATTAGAGGTGAGGTTGCAAGGGTGGAGGGCAGGTATGAGCTGAGGAGGGATGAGTGGGGTTGGGTACATGGTGTGGAATTCACAAAGAACCAATAGGGAGTATTTTAAAAAGTAAGACAGAGGCATGGGTTTCACGATGGCATCTTCATACACATGTGCCCTTATCCTTGTTATAAACTGTTCCCTTCCCCCACTGACTTTCCTCACCCCTGATTCCTGTATTTTCAGCCTCCTTTTCCTTTCCCATGTAGTCTGTCCTCTACTTTCACAACATGGGCTTTCCATTCCCCACTGCCTCCTTAAGACCTTTTCTTGCCCTTTCATAGTCTTTTTTCTACTTTTATGTCACACATGCATGGAGATTGACACACATGCACACACATACACATGAACACACACATATGCATACATGCCCATGCATGCACTTAAATACATACATGCACACACATGCACACACATGCACACACACACACACACACACACACACGTGACAAAGCAAAGCAAAATAATATCACTGGTCTTATTTCAAGCAAGGAAGTACTTTGATATTCTCAGACATTCTGGACACCTTGGTTCTCAGGCCTCGAGAATGGCACTGAATACACAGGGTGGCTGGCCCATCTAGTCATCTTTGAGACTGTGATCAAAGATCAGAGACAGGCACCAGAATGAGGCAGGGTCATGCATGATGTGTCATTGTGTCAGTTTCCAGAGTCATCACTGCTCATCTGGAGGGTCCAAGTCCAAGACTGAGGCATTAGCTTTCTCTGTAGTTACCAGGGTAACCTGCGGCAGAGTCTTCTGCTGCTGCCTACGATTCCTTGGTGTATGGTAGCAAGAGTTCAGCCTTCACATAGTATCCTCCTGTGCATGTGTGTGCGTGTACTGCCAATTGTGACCTCTCTGTGTTCATTCCCAGAGGTGAATTCAGTCTTGCACCTTCTCTATATGGAGAGTGGAGAAATGTCTCACTTGTGCCCTCTCCCAAACCTCCTCAGTAACGAGTTTCTCTCTAACACCCACCCCATTGTGAGATGGATCAATTAATCACTTCAGGTGTTTTGGTCCAACTTTGCTTACAGGTACGAAAACAGGGAAGCAACATCCTGGAAGCAGCCAAGGCATCTTCAAAGCTTACTGACTTACCAAAGTGCAGGGAGGAGGTGGGGGGGGGTCTCCTGAAATGAGGAATTTTTATTATAGTTGCTGTAACAAAGGGCACAAACTCTCTCAGTAGAAGAATAAGTACTTCCTCCTATTGGTGTACTTCTGATGGTCATCTACCTAATAATGGCTAATGAGTCTGTTTTTCCTCCAGAAATTAGAGAATAATGATGGGGAAGGGATCTTGACATTGATCTCCTTTCCACACACATCTTCATGTGTGTAGACACAAATGATAGCCACAAATGATATGACACAGCTTCCACCGGCTTAAAAATATTTTATTTGGAATGAGTTAGTAGATCACAAGTGTTTTATTTGTAATTAAAATAAATTTAAAGACTCTGACCTAGCTAAATATAGACTTGCTCTTAATTAAAATTAGCCTGAAGTCAAGGTGTTCTGCATTGCATGATTGACATTCGGGGCAGAAAAGTCTGAGAAACCCAACTTTCCTGTTGTGCAGTGAATCCTTTGCTAAGAAGGTAAAGCTGGAAGGAGAAGTCAGGATGGCGATGAGACTGTTTCTGTCCCGAGTCAGTGAGAAATGCTCTAAGTGAGCTGAAGCCAGGCTGACCACTGTGCCCCAGACGTGTCTCCAAGCCAGTCTCATAGGCACTCACTTATTTGGTATTAAAAAAATAAAACTGTGGTGTATAGCCAACATGTCAGCATGGATGGGGAAATCCTACAGGCCCCACACCCTTTTGGATGTAGAACTACAGGCGATCAGGGGCTGCCAAGAAAGAGAGTCTTCTCCAGAGATGGGCTCCCTGATAGGCTACCCAATCCCAAGTGGTCAGCCCTAAATACACGCATATATGAGCAACATGTATATATCATCAGGTTGTGTTTATATGTGTGTGTATGTATGTGCATATATGCATAACAACACTAATTAAGGGGTCATGATTTTTAAAGGGAGTGGGAGGCATGGGAAAGTTACAAAGGGGATGGGGAGGAAATGATGTAAATACAGTTCTCATGTTTGACGTTTTCAAAAAATGTAAAATAATAATAATAAAAACTAAAAAAGAAAATAGTGCGACAGAGGTAGAGGTATCTGCATCAACTTTTGACCTTACTGTCCCTTAATAACAACAAGATGCTGTGAGGTCTTGAGGTTAGTCTGTGGAACTGAGAACAGAAACGAACTACTCCGGTGTCTTGCGGTTTCCATCCTAGGTTGCCCAAGGAGATAAAGCTGCGCAGACTGAAACAAACAGTTCACTCAGGCAGTGGGCAACAAGGAACTCCTTCTTGCAATCTAGATCCACTTGAAGAACAAGAAGAGCTTTGACTTCCTGTGAGATGGATCAATTAATCACTTCAGGTGTTTTGGTCCAACTTTGCTTACAGGTACGATTACTGTCCTCAGAATACTGACCTTCTAGAAGTGGCTTCAGGATGTTCCAGTTTCACCTTACCTGGGAAGTCAGGCTGGCATTCCATTGGATGCTTTGTCCCCAAAGTTCCTGGAAACTATCCCAGCGATAAGCTTTTCCTTCAGTGCTCTCTCAAGTGGCCCATTTTTAAGCTTGCACTTTAGTGAATTTTAAATTAAGAACATAACTGGAAGCACAGAGATGAACTTGTCAGTTCCACAGTTGTTTGTTCTTATCTCCTTGGGGGGAGGGGCAGCATATATCCAAGTCCTTGTGATGCTAAAATGGCAGAAGAGGTTTGAGAATAAAACCATCCATTAAAAATTTTTTCTATTAGATATTTTCTTCATTTACATTTCAAATGCTATCCCCAAAGTCCCCTATACCTTCCCCTACTCTGCTTCCCTACCACCCACTCCCACTTCTTGGCCCTGGCATTCCCCTGTACTGAGGCATATAAAGTTTGCATGACCAAGGGCCTCTCTTCCCAGTGATGGCCGACTAGGCCATCTTCTGCTACATATACAGCTAGAGACACGAGCTCTGGGGGTATTGATTAGTTCATATTGTTCTTCCACCTATAGGGTTGCAGACTCCTTCAGCTCCTTGGGTACTTTCTCTAGCTCCTACATTGGGGGCCCTGTGTTCCATCCAATAGATGACTATGAGCATCCACTTCTGTATTTGCCAGGCACTGGCATAGCCTCAGAGGAGACAGCTATATCAGGGTCCCTCCAGCATAATCTTGCTGGCGTATGCAATAGTGTCTGGATTTGGTGGCTGATTATGGGATGGATCCCCGCCCCCGAGTGGGGCTATCTCTGGATAGTCCATCCTTTTGTCTTAGCTCTAAACTTTGTCTCTGAAACTCCTTCCATGGGTATTTTGTTCCCTATTCTAGGCAAGAATGAAGTATCCATTGTACCAAGTTCATTGTACGATCATGTGACCTGGAGAAGGATGAGCGAGGGAATTGTGTAAGGATGTGTAAACATCTTCTAGGTATATGTCCAGGAGAGGTATTGCTGGATCTTCCAGTAGTACTATGTCCAATTTTCTGAGGAACCACCAGATTGATTTCCAGAGTGGTTGTGCAAGCTTGCAATCCCACCAGCAATGCTAAAACCACCCAGTGGAAAAAAGACAGCATTTTCAACAAATGGTGCTGGCACAACTGGCGGTTATCATGTAGAAGAATGCAAATTGATACATTCTTATCTCCTTGTATAAAGCTCTAGTCTAAGTGGATTAAAGAACTCCACATAAAACCAGAGACTCTGAAACTTATAGAGGAGAAGGTGGGGAAAAGCCTCGAAGATATGGGCACAGGGGGAAAATTCCTAAGCAGAATAGCAATGGCTTATGCTCTAAGATTAAGAATTGACTTATTTATTTATTTTTGGTTTTTTGAGGCAGGGTTTCTCTGTATAGCCTTGGCTGTCCTGAACTCACACTGTAGACCAGGTTGGCCTCGAACTCAGAAATCCGCCTGCCTCTGCCTCTCGAGTGCTGGGATTAAAGGCGTGCGCCACCACGCCCGGCCTTTATTTTATTTTATTTATTTATTTATTTATTTATTTATTTATTTATTTATTTATTTATTTTTGGTTTTTCGAGAAATGGGACCTCATAAAATTGCAAAGCTTCTGTAAGGCAAAAGATACTGTCAATAAGACAAAAAGGCTACCAACAGATTGGGAAAGCATTTTTACCAATCCTAAATCTGATAGGGGACTAATATCCAATAAATACAAAGAGCTCAAGAAGCTGGACTCCAGAAATCCAAATAATGCCATTAAAAATGGGGTACAGAGCTAAACAAAGAATTCTCAACTGAGGAATACTGAAGGGCTGAGAAGCACTTGAAAAAAAATGTTCAACATCCTTAATCATCAGGGAAATGCAAATCAAAACAACCCTGAGATTCCACCTCACACCAGTCAGAATGGCCAGGATCATGAATTCAGGTGACAGCAGATGCTGGTGAGGATGTGGAGAGAAAAAAAAACATCCTTACACAATTCCCTCTCTCATCCTTCTCCAGGTCACATGATCGTACAATGAACTTGGTTCAAGCCAACAGGCAATCCTCCAGGCTGCACTCCAGACAGTTAAGTGGCCTTAACATAAACTCTGCAAACAGGAGGGAATACGCTAGATAAAAGCACCATTTGCCTTTTGCTCACTTGCTGTGGGCCCTCTCCATTGTCTGGTGAGGACCCTTGTGAGGTGGGAGACTTGGGCAGTCCATGAACAGTTTTCCTTCTCTTTGGCACAGAGTGGCTATTTACTGGGCACACATTCCGGTTCTTTGATGGATGGGTGAGCTGGACTTCACCTGCACTGAGCTAAAGAGATCAAGACTTGGACAGGTCTTTTTCCATCCAGTGGTGACAGTGATTCAGAGTGACCACCCAGCTGACTCCATGATCTTCAAGGGGAGGGACCATCCTTGAGTTCACAGACAGCGTAACAAAGGTTTGCCTATGGTGCAGTGGCCTCTGCTAGCAAAGAGGTTTTGCATGCCCAGCTACCGTGGGCTCCTGTCTTCCTTGTCTGTTTACTGTGGCTGTCCTCCACTCTGACAGGGTCTGAAGCCTTTTATCTCCCAATTCGAACATCACTTTGAAGCCTTTGCAAGGACTATGTTACAAGTTTAGTGATAGACAAACTCAAATAGTTGGACAAGGAGTGAGAAAGGATGGAGAAAGATACAGATAGACCTGCTAATGAAAGTAGAAAAAAAATAATCTAATCATCCCTAAGTTAGAGAAAAGCATCCTTTGTTCCCCATCTCAGTGAAAGAAATCCCAGGTATGCGGGGTCATGGCCTCAAGCTTCTTCTGGCTCCGCAGCTGGGTTATGATTTGCAATAAAGCAAACCTTTCAAAGGCGGTCAACTTCAGCAGGTTGTTTTGCTGCGCAGAGGAGGATAGCTGGCAGTGTATGGGTCCTGGCAATGGTCCTCTGGAGAACGACACTGCTCCTAGTCAGGGCTCACATTAGGCAAGAGCTAGACTTTTTACCCACATTGTCTACCCTTCTGATTTCATTTAGAGACAGGGTCTTCCCAAGCTGCCAAGACTGAGCTTGGGCTTGTGGCCTTCCTAGTTTAGAGACCTGAATATCTAGGGTTACATCTGTACCAGCTATTTACTAACTCTTCTCATGGAAAGTCACAGCCTGACTTGATGGAGTTCATGTTTTCACTGTTCCTGAGGGCCATGCATCTTATTTGTAGGCATCACATCTTTACTAAAGACAGCATAAAATGATGCATATTCATATAACAGCTTAAATTTTATTTTTTCTGGTGCTGAGGCATAAACGCAGAAGCAGGCACATTCTGGGAATACCTTGTATTCTGAGCTGCATTGCCAGCATAATAGCACTTTAGTAGTGAGTCATATTTAGCAGTTTTCCCCTATGTACCTCCATTTGTCTATACCTGATGAGATTTAGGACACCAGTTTTCTTGACTAAATATACCAGCAGATTTCTTTCTGTGTTTATCACCCCCTCCTGATCTATCTTGTGTGAAAACCACACCAAATGCAAATATTTCCATATACACACATTTATTTTACTTCCATACCCACTTCCCTTTATACAGGTCTGATTACTTGTAGACCCATCCCATGGGTAAGCACCAATCCCTGATATTATTAATGATACTCTTTTATGCTTGCAGACCGGAGTCTAGCATGGCTATCCTCTGAGAGGCTCCACCCATCATTTGACTCAGACAGATACAGACACCCACAGCCAAACAATGGATGGAAATTAGGAATTCTTATGGAAGAATAGGAGAAAGGATTGTGGGCCCCGAAGGGGATAGGAACTTCAGGAAGACCAACAGAGTCAACTAACCTGGGCCCTTGGGGCTCTCAGAATCTGAACCACCAACCAAAGAACATGCAAGGGCTAGACCCAGGTCTTTCTATACCTATGTAGCAGATATGCAGTTGGGTTTTCATGTGGGTTCTGAACAACTGGAGTGGGGGGCTATCCCCCAAAGTGTTGCCTGTATGTGAGGATATGTTCTTCTAGCTGGGCTGCCTTGTCTGGCCTCAGTGGAGGAAGAAGCACCTAGCCTCAAAGAGACTTGAGGTGACAGGGTGTGGGAATACCCAGGGGGCGGGCTACCTGCTCAGAGGAGAAGGGGTTTGGGGGATGGGGAAGGGTTGTGGAAGGGGGTGACTGGGAGGGAGGCAGCAAGCAGGATGTAAGGTGAATAGGTAAAAAATAAAAATAAATTAAATTAAAAAAATGTCATAGGGGAGAAATATTGCTAAGGGCACTGGATAGTCTCACAGAGGACTTACGTTTGGTTCCTAGCATGCTCAAGGAGGCTCACAATCATCCATTACTCTAGTTTCAGATAATCCAGTGCCCTTTTCTGACCTCTGCAGGCACTAGGCAAGCATGTGGTAGATACACATTTATGTAGGCAAAATATTTTTACGTACAATATAAATAATTAAAAATGTTCTTGCATATCTATAAAAATTTAATTATCTTTTGAGGATCCAGCTCATTCACTAACCATTTTTGAGCACCGTGGTTGTAAAGGAAAGGCACATAGGTAACCTTAAGAATTCATACTGTACTTGGTTCTGAAATCATAAAAAATGCTGTACTTTTCTAAGATCATTGTGTTTAAATATGAAGCCATTATTAAGTTCATGGTAGCATCAAAAGGGAATGGGATGGGCAACTTTGGGTTAGTTTAAAGGTTATCAACTATACGTAACAAGCACAATGCTCCTAACTTATTTAACATGTGTCCAGAAAGTGGGTCACTTCAAGGTTTTTCAGATGATTCAGTGCATTATTCAAATTATTTTAAGAATTTGCTTTGAAATCTGCATCTTCTTTTTTTTTAAATGATAAAATTATACTAAATGTAAGGGGAGGAGCAGCGTGATTTTGTCTCCCTGCTTCATCTGATGGCATGATTTCCTCCATGTGGTATTTCCCCTGTTTCCTTTTGTTGAATTATTAAACAGCAGCAGCAGCAGCAGCAGCAGCAACAACAACAACAACAGCAACAATAACAACAATAATAAACAAAAAAGTCTAGTACTGTCATACAACCAACCAAAATTTGTGGAACATTTCTTACTCTTAAGTTGGAAACAAAATCGCTTTGCATCTTTTAATACTCAGTTTAATTCAAATTTCCTAAAGTAGAAGATGGAAATGAACAGACTGTCTTGTCTGTTCCAGGTATGGATCTGTAGCGGTAGTTGGCGCTCTCTCTCTCTCTCTCTCTCTCTCTCTCTCTCTCTCTCTCTCTCTCACACACACACACACACACACACACACACACACACACACACACACATATCACATCAGTTAATTTTTGACGTGCCTTGACTAGCGCAAAGGCTGTGCAGTTCCAATCCTCTGCATGGCTAGCACACATTTTCCTCCTGTAATCCTAGCTTAATGCCTTCTAATTCTATATTTTACCTTTGTTGTCCTGGCTCCTTTTGGGCAGCTCCCTAGTCTTTGCTGCCCAAGAAGCTTCTGGGCAGCCCTTCTGGGGGCTGCATTCCTTCTCAGCTACATTTCGGATGATTTTCCTTCTGCAGCTCTAAATCTGATCCATCGCCCTCCAAATCACGGTAATTCTCCCTCTCCTTCCTGTCTCCCAGTTTCTAGCCCATGCCAATCTAAAGGTCCTGCCTCAGTCTACCTGTCCAGCCATTGGCTGTTGACTCTTTGTTGATAGATCAAAAACCAGTTGGGGGCAAGGACCTTAAGCATTTGAACATTCAGATTCCTGATTTTGGGGGCTGGATAATTCAAAGCATTAGAACCCCCACCCCCAACATAGATCTGTGACATCTTTTGGGTTAAGGATCCCCTGTCCCTCATTGTTCTGACTTGGCATCATGTAGGAGTTTAAAGAGAAACTTAGAAAGGAGGTAACAAGGTTTTATTGTCAAGAGTGGATTTACTCACTCCCTTATTGAACAGGAGAGTGTGTTTGTATTTTGACACAAGGAACCTTTGATGATATATGACTGCTGTGTTTGCTTCAGTTTCTCACTCACGTCGACTTAACTTCAACACCAGAAAGGCTTTTACCCTGGGTTTCTATTCAGTAGCAGCATCAGGGTCTTGTATGTTCTGGCAGCTTGTCCAATGAGGAACACCTAGCTGCTTTTCACATCATTACTCTTGTGAAACCTGCTGGAATGAACAGGAGAGTGCAAAGGACCCTTCAAAAATGAGGACTTGCATTTGCTTTCGTTAGCTACATGGTGGTGCAATTGTTGAGTCCTATGGTGGTTCTACGGGATTGTTAAGAAAAGTCTACCCTGTTTTCCATAATAACCGAATTAATTTCCATTTCCATCAGCACTGTACAAAGTTTTCTTTTCTTCATATCCTACCCAACACCTGTCATCTGTCATCCTTTTCCACTCTTTGTCTCTGTGCCTTTGTCTTTGTCTGTCTGTCTCTGACTATGTTTCTGTGTCTCTGTCCTTCTGTCTGTCTCTATCTCTGTGTCTCTGTCTTTGATTGTCTGACTGTCTCTGTCTGTATCTGTGTCTCTGTCTGTCTGTCTGTCTGTCTGTCTGTCTGTTTCTGTCTGTGTGTCTAGCCCCAAATGAGTGAACATGTTTTGATGGGTGTATCTACCAATGTTTGAACAGACCAGAGGACAATCTCGGCTGTCATTCTTTATTGTTTTTGAGACAAAGTCTCTCACTGGCCTGGGACTAGGCAAGCAGGCTATGCTAACTGGCTGTGGAGCCTCACAGGTCTGCCTGCCTCCACCTCCCCACGTTGTGATTATAAGCACACCTTACCTTGCTCTGGTTTGTTTAGTTTTTAGTTTTTTATTTTTTTGGGGGGGGTTGTTTTGTTTTGTTTTGTTTTAGACCTTAATGTGAGTTCTGGAGGACCAAACGTGGGCTCTCATGCTCACAAAACAAGCACTTCACCTGCTAAGCCACCATTCCAGTCTTCCCTTTCTCTTTCTAATACTATCTGCAGTAGCAGGTGGGAATGATGAATCTCAGTGGTTTTAAGTTGCGTTGTCATAGGGTTAGTATTCACATTTTTCCTGTAAACCTGTTGGCCACTTGTAGTCTTTGGGGACGGTCTGCTCGAGGCTCTCAGTTGGCTTTGAATTGGGTTATTTGTCTTTAGCTATTGAGTTGTCTTGACTTTTTCACATTTGCGTGCGTATTAACTGCTGGGCAAATGCAGAGCTCGAAAATATGTTCTCTTCTGTATGTAAGTTTGTTTTTAATTCTCTTGATTCATTTTTTTTTTCACTCCTTGGTGCCCAGACATTTTTTTAGCTTGGTGAAATCCCATTGTCTTACTTTTTTAAACTTTCATTTTCTTCTTTTATAGAAAATTTTTTTTTCACTCAATATATTTTGATTATGGTTTCCCCTTCTGAAACTCCTCCCAGTTCCTCTGTACCACCCCTCCTGTCCAGATCCACACCCTTTCTGTCTCTCCTTAGAAAACAAACCGAAGTCCCATAGGAATAACATCAATATGAACTAACCAGTATTCCCAGAGCTCCTTGGAACTATACCACCAATCAAAGAAAACACATGGTGGAACTTGTGGCTCTTGTTGTACATGTACATGGCCTGGTCAATCATCAATGGTAGGAGAGGCCCTTGGTCCTGTGAAGGCTCTATACCCCAGTATAGGGGAATGCCTGGGCCACGAATGGGAGTGGGTGGGTTGGGAAGCAGGGGTAGGGGGTAGGGGATAGGGGATTTTCAGAGGGGAAACTAGAAAAGGCGATAATATTTGAAATATAAATAAAGAAAAGAAAAACAAACAGGCATCTAAGGAATAATAATAAAATAAGAGCAAATAAATGCCAGAACAACCAAACAAGAAAAAAGAACCAAAGAAAACCACAAGAATCATATGCACAGAGACCCACACATTTCCAAATACATGGATCCCATAAAATCCCAAAACTGGAAGCTGTAATGTGTGTGTGTGTGTGTGTGTGTGTGTGTGCGTGTGCGCGTATGTGTGTGTATACAATATGAGACAAACCAACCTCCAAATATGCTGTTGAGTTTGTTTTGTGTTGGCCACTTACTTCTGAGCATGCGGTCTAACCTTAAAAGTGGTTTGTTTCTCAGTGAGATTTCCTTGAAGAAACCTGACTTTGTTTTTTTTCATTGCAAATGGAAATCAATTGTACATAGCTTCAGGGTCCAGGATGGGGCTGTTTCCACTTCTCCTCTCAGCTCTAGGGCCCCATCTTGCAGATCTGTGCAGGCCCTGTGCAAGCTGCCTCCTTCTCTGTGAGTTCATATGTGCGCCAGCCCTGTTGTGTCTAGAAGGCCTTGCTTTCTTAGTGTCCTCCACTCCCTGTGGCCCTTACACTCTTTCCATCGACTCTTCCACTAAGTTCTCTGGGCCCTATGGGCAGGGAATTGACAGAGACATCCCTGCGTATTGTCTTGCTGCATGTTGCCTGGCTACTCTCTGTTGCCTTTGTTGGGTGGTATCCAATAAGACATTTGTCACATTAATGTCTTGGATGTTTCCCCGGGTCTTCTTTCTAGTGGTTTAATTGTGTTGGGTCTTACATTTATTTCTTTAATGGGAGTTGCTTTTCACTGTGGTGTGAGATGGGCTTCTATGTCATTCTTTGACAGGTGCATATTCACTGCCCCTGGCACCGTTTGTAGAGGAGCTGTCTCTTCCCCAGCGGGTTTTCTTGGTGCTGGTGTCCAGAGGAAGCACTTTCATCATCCTGAGTAATTTTCCTCATTAGAAAACCCGCACTTCAAAGCCTTTAATTGCTATATAATAGTGTTAAGCTAATAATGCCTTTTGACCTGATCCCTCAAGCTCAAGTCCACACACTCAGTCAAGGAAATCAAATTCAGGTGATGGTTCTTAGGTACTTGTAAATAAGAGCTTAATGCGTTTTTCTGTCTCTGTCTCTCTCTCTCTGTGTATGTGTGTTGGTATATGTATGTATGTGTGTGTATGTATACATGGTGGAGAGGAAAAGGGCTTCTTAAGAACAATATATTTTTATATTTTTAACTTATTATTGTATCACTTCTCCCTTTCCATTTCATTCGTCTACCCCCTCCATGCATCTCCCTTGTTTTTTTCCCTCAAAACTTCCCAAATTAATGACATTTTTCTTTAACTGTTGTACACACACACACACACACACACACACACACACACACACACCACTAACACACACATTCCTAAGTATATAAATACAATCTTCTCAGTCCATACGCTGTGTATGATCTCAGAACTGACCACTTGGTTTTGGATAACCAGTTGGGAGCTCTTCCCTAGAGAAGACCATTTCTTCTGCTCTAAGTGTTTTCCAGTTGCTTCCCCCTTCTGCGTTAACACATTCTCTGGTATTGCTATGATTGGGCCTTCTTTAGGAAGCCGCATTGATGAGACTTCATAGGTATAGCCTTTCTGACATTTCCAGAAGATACAACCTCACTGCAAGCTTCCCATTTCTCTGACTCTTACGATCTTTTCACACTCTCTTCCTCAGTAAACCCTGAGCCTTAGGTGCAAAGAATTTTGTGTTAATGTGTCTGTCAGTTGGCACTGGACACCGCATGATCTTTTGCTTTCTGCATTTTAATCAGCTGTGGTTTTCTGTCGTGTCTCCATCCATTGCAAATACAAGTTTCTTTGATGGTGGGGGTAAAAACTACATTTATTTTGGGGTATAGGAATAAATATTCATAATTTAGTTAGGAAATATGTTGGTTTAGTAAAGTGGCAGTCGTAGGTCCTCTTCCAAGATTCATGGTGTCTCTAGCCCAAGGTAGTAACTAGGTTTTCATTACCAGGCATGCTCTCCCTTAAGTCCAATTTGAGAGCTATTGGTTACCATCAAAGTGTGGGTACCAGTTATTGCTCCAATGCTGGTCATTGTTGTTGTTAACAGTTGTCATAGCAAGGTGTTGCTATTGGTTGCTTCTCTCCTTTGGAAGCTTACATGGCATCTTCTGGTACCATGAAAGCGAGTCCTCAGGTCAGATCCAAGTTAGGGTTTCTCTGGGTCCTGTATCCAATATTCATGGTGTCTTCTGAAATAGATGTTTTCCTTTCACCTTTGGGAGGCAACCAATGGCAATATTGAAGGCCTTGCTTTCTTAGTGTCCTCCACTCCCCGTGGCCCTTACACTCTTTCCATCGACTCTTCCACCAAGTTCCCTGAGCCTTGAGGGCAGAAAATTGACCGAGACATCCCTGCGAATTGTCTTGCTGCATGTTGCCTGGCTACTCTCTGTTGCCTTTGTTGGGTGGTATCCAATAAGACATTTTGTCACATTATCATGTTCTGTGAGTCTCTTCGACAATCCAGACCAACAGCTGAAAAGGAATGTCTCATGCCTGATGTTCAGATTTTTGCTAGAAATTCTGTAACTTTTGGGCCAGGGGTGGGCAGAGCATTGCCATCCTAGATGGGAAAACAATATATGAACGTCTACACAAACATATATGTATTATGTGTATGCACTTTTAGGTAGATAGGTAGTAACATGACTTTTTATGACCTTTTCAGAATCCTCACTATTATTTTTCCACCTCCTTCCTCCTACCACAATTAAAGCCTGGTTTCCTTTTCCATTTCTCTCTTCAGTTAACTTACAGCCTGGTATTACCATCTCTCTGGATCACCATTGTCTCCGTGTATTTCCTGCTTTCTGAAATCGTTCTAGGTTATATATATGCACATCTGAAGTCAAGTCATTGTAGTTTTGATGGGGTTATGACAATTACACTTATGACAAAGTCATATTCAAGGGTATTTAGAAGATGATAAGTCCCCATCCTTTCTGATAGAAACTCAAAAGTTCCCTCATATCCATTTGGGGTAAGCATTATAGTTTTCATATCTCAGACTAGGCACTCAAATCTGAATCATCACGAAATATCTATGTTTGGCTAAACACAAAGGGCTATTCTAAAGCTAAATTGTTAGATTCTCAAATAAAAACACAATGCCTATGAAATCTTGCAGAGTCAGTGAAAACAGGATAGAGTTGTATGTTCACAGGATAGAGTTGTATGTTCACAGTGTAGAGTTGTATGTTCACAAAGTAGAGTTGTATGTGCACATTGAGTGAGTGTTACTTTGGAGAGTCTTATGTGACTCTCTTATATGGCTGTGAGCCTTTAATGGTTGAGCCATCTCTTCAGTCCACCTTGGAGATTCTTTTGGTTCAAGTTACATCTAAGCTATTCATGATACAAAGTTGGGTCAGGCAATCTGTTCTTGTACCTATCTTGAAGAGAATATAAACTATGTATGTGATAATGAAATTACTTCTAGATATGATTTATAATTACTTCCCTCTCACATATGAAATTTTCTTTTCTTTAATTTGGCCATTGAAAAATATATGTGGATTGTATAATTACATGGGCATGTCTATATTTAGCTCTTTTTTAACCTTTTCTTCATCCTTTGTGAATTTCACATCTTGCACCCTAATTCTACTCATCTCCTTGTCCCATCATATCCACTGTGTGTCCTTGCAAACCTTCCTGCCCAAAAGTAAAATGAAACGGGCACTCCTGCCACCAGGGACAGCTCTATTGTGCTGCCCAGGCATGGCGCAGGGCCTGTTCTCCCAAGTGCTACAACTACAGAGGGGCAGCTATATTTATTTCTTACATGAAGTATTTCTCACTTTATAACAGAATAGTCTCTCACTTGTGGACAACAGGTAGTTTACAAGTCCTCATTCAGTCCCCAGAAGAATCTCTCTAGGTCAAGGACATAACAGGAAAGTGTGTCCTCTTCCCACATGACATTTCAACTTCCCTTCAGTCCTCTACTCCTTCTCTATCCACACAAGCAGGGAAGAGAAGGGCCCATTCTCCATCACTGGAAATCCCTGTTTGGGAGGGATGCTCCCACCCCTAGAGAGAAGACAATCTTGCCCCTACTTGAATGCTTTCTTTCACTGTGTTAGCTCATGCATCAAACTCTGACTTTCACCAGGGCTTTCAGCTAAACGGAAGGATATTATTATTCAGACATGCAGCTAAGAAGAAACTCCCACATCAGTGTGGTGAATGTAAACATCAGAAAGTTAAAGCCAGAATGATAAAGATTGTAGATAAAGACTGTATGTTGAACTTAATTAACTGGTGGCCATGATGAGACTTTGACAAATGTAGACCAGTTTGCTGAATCAACTGCCATTCCACACCACTATTCTTGGTTTCATAGCATCTGTGTTCTGGAAGATTAGAGAACTTTCTAAAATGCTTTGGACGCTTTCTCCTCCTTTACAAAGCACAGCTTTCTGAATGGACAAGGCCCTCTTGTTGCCATTACTGTTGGTCCCATCAGTTGTTGACCCTTAGTCTTGATCAGGCATCTCTTGACTTGCCCATTACAACAGCCACTTGTTTCTGTCTCTCTATCTGTTCCATTGTGTATTGTCCAGTATCCTTTATGTTCCTTTCAGAGTTTGGGGTGGGGGTGAGCAGAGGTGATGCCCGCACACCCGGTGAAGACCTTGGGAGAATTAACATAGATTAAATGAATATATTAAAGGAAACCGGATTTCAGCAGCCTTGAATGGGAGATTGTTTCCTCTTTGTAATCAACACCCGAGTTGTAACTGATAGGAGACATTTTTAAGGAAGGTCCTTTTAAAAAGCTTTAACGGNGGGGTGGGGGTGAGCAGAGGTGATGCCCGCACACCCGGTGAAGACCTTGGGAGAATTAACATAGATTAAATGAATATATTAAAGGAAACCGGATTTCAGCAGCCTTGAATGGGAGATTGTTTCCTCTTTGTAATCAACACCCGAGTTGTAACTGATAGGAGACATTTTTAAGGAAGGTCCTTTTAAAAAGCTTTAACGGCGGAACTGTGTGTTTCCTTTACATACAGGACTCTCTTTGAGGCCTAGAACTGCTCTGAGGCTGGAGGGCCCAGCAAGGAGGTGCAAAGAATGTAGTTGAGCCTTTGAGCAGAAAAACTCACTATTGGAAAAATAGCCTACTAGGGATTGGGAAAGATGTGTGCTTCTCTAAGATCCAGTCCCTGCTCTGGCCATTTACCACTCCTTTCTGCCTTGACTAGGCTACTGTGAGCATCTAAAAGGGGCTGAGGGATGCTATGGTCTTGATAGAGGCCAAAAAGACATTGTCTACACCTTGAACTGTCCAACTGAGTCTGGGCTTCTTTCTGTTCAGGGTTTGAAGACATGAGATTTGGGGGGGACACTGAAAATGTTAATAAAAAATATACATTAGAAATCAACAGCATGAATAAGGTGAATAAGAATGAGAATGTGGGTAGTTATTTCAGCTATAGAATGATATTTAAATGTAATCATTATAGTGTCATTAGTTTTAACATAAGGAATAATTCAAACTGCAGTGTGTCCTTTCCCCTGTCAGAGAGAGAGGGTGAAACAGAGGCAGGAGGAAGGAGTAGGGGAGAGAAGAAATGGCAGTGAATCTCTCATTAAAGTAATTAGAGAATGGCTTTTTTGATTGGCAGTATTGGGAGAATCACTAACTGGACTCTCTGGAGAAGCTCATCTTTGTTCTCAGCAGTCATCATTTGCCAAAATGAGAACACCCAGAAAAATACTAGTGCTCAATACATTGGAAGGAGCTGAGGTCACAGAGGAGAATATACGTGTGTTCCAGCTTGTTTTCATCTAAAGATGAGTTATGAGGGCTAAGAAAATTTGCTATCTAAATGTATATTGGTTATGAATTAGTGTAATATATAAATGTTTATTATGAAAACAATAAAAACTAAATTAAGTCATTAATGCAAATGACCCAAGGTCAACTCATAAATTTCATATGTTTGGCAAATCAATTCAAAATCTGATAATGTGCATATGAGTTTTGGTAGGTAGCCAGAATCCAAAGGTTATGACCTAGGGCACGGTGGAAGTATAGTTAATATGAGGTCAGGGAGATACTCTGAGGAAAGAGTTCTATGAATACATTAGTAGTATGATTCAAGATTTTAAAATGTTTTTCAGTTTCAGTCAAACGATTTCTACATCAGAGTCATTGTTGAAGACCTGATCCAGAATCCAAATCTAGGAATGGTGACATAGTGGTAGATAGAGTAGTGCGTACGCTGCGGGGCATACAAGTATTTTCATGGGGACGCACAGATAACTGGTGGTACATTTACATCATCGATACATTAGGTGGAGCTAGGAAGCACCTGATGAATTACAAGACTGTTCATGATATAATATGTAAAACACACACGTGAACCTTGTACATTGTACAATGCACATCTTTGGACAAATAACAGCTACACATGAGAATATTTATAGATGAAAAGATATTAGAAATCACATCAAATAAAGTTTTATGTCCTCTTTATCATGTATAACTAGCCATTGCATTAGTTGTAAAACCCATTAATTTAGTGGATATATAGCTGTGCACAGTGGCTCATGCCTGTAATCCTAACACCCAGGTCACTGAAGCAGAAGGTTTGTGAGTTCCAGAGAAGGTCAGGCTGCCAAGGAGGATCCTACCTCTAAACACAGAATCAAGAGCAGGCTGTGAATTACCTACAAGCTCCTGATGATGTGAACAGAGACCTCGTAGCACTTTAAATGCAATAGCTCTTATTTATGGACAGTTGTAGACTGTTTCTAATTCTTCAATAACTGTAACGATCTCCATGTTTGTTCCTAAGTTGAATTCAGTTTAGTTAGACTTAATTTTATGTCAAACCCAAAATAGGGGGGAGTAAAGAAACCAACTTTTTTTTTTTCTTTTTTGAAATTTGTAGTGAGAAAAACCAGACTTTATCCAGAGTAGGGATTTGGATTCACTATAAACAAAACAAGAAAAATAACAACAAACAAAAAGCAAGAAAACAAGGAAATAATGCATGTGGGTGTGGGTGTGTGGGGTGGGGTGGACATGTGGGTGTGGAGTGGGGTGGAGGTATGTGGGGGGTTGGGACATCCGAAGAGATCAACTCCATAAGGTTTGTAGATGTTCAGGCCATAGATGGTGTGATGTCATCTGACGCTGTTGAGTCTATGCGTTCCCAGGGCCATTTGCACTCAGAGGTGCTCAGAATATGTCTGCTAAAGAAACAAGGAAACTGGACAATGTGGGAAGAAAGGTAAAGGAGGTGCTGACATCAGTCACTTCGTGAGGCATGTGGGCTGTCCTTGATTAGAATGACGAGCACTAGAAGGCTTGGAAGGAAACACGGGGCTGCAGGCAAACTGAGATGAGGGCAGCCTGTGCCCTGCTAGCAGAGGCCTGTGCTTTTTACAAGGAGAATAAGAAAGTAAATCCATTGGTGGTCTTCTGCACCCCTGAACTGTGCGCTTGGGGGAGCGCTTGGGAAACACCCAAATTTATCTCTGTCCTTTGTTCTGAGAGAATATGAAATCAGCATCCATGATGAGTCTTAAATCAGGCCAGGGGTGGAGTAATATGTGAGAGGCTCACAGCATGACCCACAGATAATTAAGATAAAACTGTATAGATTCTATACTCGGTATGGATGAAGTCTCTTCAGTGTTGTATTTTTCCATAAGAAGGGTGTTGAGGATGCTCAGCTTCAGAAGGGAGGGGAAGTCCTCCTTTCTACAGCATCATTTGAGACTCAGACATGTCCCTGTGCCTGCCTCTTCTGAGATGAATGGTACAGTCAGTGTTCAGCTCTACTCTGGAATATAGGAAACCGAAACATATTTTTTTTTTAAAGCAGATAGATTGCAAACAATATTCTAGAAAATCTCCAAGAAGATTCTAATTGATTTCTGGGCACTGGCTTTCTATGGTAAGGTTAAAAATAAACTGAGGCTGACCTTTCAGTGAGCAATAGACCCTGTAGCTGTAACTCTTTTCAAGGCTAAGGATGGACCAGTGGCAGGAGCTTTGAACTGGCCCACAGGTAACCATCCCAGAAGGTAACCTTATTAAAGTGGGCTCTGCCATGAGTTCCTTCCATGGCTCAATATTAACAAAACTGAAAAGTAACCAGACAGTGATGGACTGATAGAAAATATTCCTTTCTATTTTAGACACATCCTGAATTCTAGCTGCCCAGAACAACTCTTAGCTAACTACAAAGCTACTGCACAAAATGGTTAAGTATTTACCTCTTGGTTGACAAAGAATGAGGAAATGCTGTATTTTTTGAACCCTAGGTTTATATCACTGACAAGAGGACAAAATTTTGTTCCTTCAATTAAAACTACAGGATACGAAGGCCCCAGTAACTTGGCTCTTCTTTTTCTGGTGTGTCCACCTTTGTCTCCCACACTGAGCATTTTTCCAGATGCCGTCTCTGCCCTGTTTCCTCCTGTTTCCTCCCAGCAGCTGCCCCGACTGCCATCTTCCCTGCTCTGACATTTCCGTTCTATCTAACTCTAATAAATTGTACCTGGATTCCCCTCTGAGCCTGTCTTTAAACTCTTTTTACCAATAAGACTAAAAGTCTGAAAAAACATGTTCTGTGTCCCTACAATGACAGATTCAACTTTAAAGATCAACCATTTTTTTCTCTTTATTAGATATTTTCTTCATTTACATTTCACATGTTATCCAGAAATTTTCCCTTACCCTCCCGCATCATGTGGAGAAGATCAACCATTTTAACAATTATAATGCTGCTTGATTCGTGATGGGGCTATGTTCAGATAAACATTTCACAGGCGGAACAACTGGAGCCTGTGCTCAATCCACTGAATGCAGAAAGCCTACAGAACTTTCAGCAATAGAGTGCACTGCACTGTGGGAGTTTCTTCTGGTGCTCTGTGGTCCATGATGGACTGACTGGAAATTGTGGGCTCTAACTCTGTTTAGCATCCTGGAAGATGGTCCCTTACTGGCATGTCCAGTCTTTGACATTGTGACAGACATTGTCATCTATAAAATTCATGCCAAAGAATAGCACAATCTGGGGCTGGTGAGATGGCTCAGCGGGTTAGAGCACCCGACTGCTCTTCCGAAGGTGATGAGTTCAAATCCCAGCAACCACATGGTGGCTTACAACCACCCGTAACAAGATCTGATGCCCTCCTCTGGTGCATCTGAAGTCAGCTACAGCGTACTTATGAAGAATAATAAGAAATGAATCCTTGGACCGGAGAGACCAACCGGAGCAAGCCAGGCTGTCCAGAGCGAGCGGAGCCGAACGGGGATGGCCGGAGCAAGCGGGGACGCCGGAGCTAGCAGGGCCGGAGCGAGTGGGGCCGAACGGGGATGGCCAGAACGAGCGGGGCCAAACCGGAGCAAGCAGAGCCGATCGGAGCGAGCGGGGCTGGCTGGAACAAGCGGGGGCCGTACGGGGGCGGCCGGGAGCAAGTGGGGCTGGCCGGAGCGAGTGGGGTCGAGCAGAGCGAGCGAGGTTGACCGGAACAAGGGAAAAAAAGAAAAAAAAAAAAGAACAGCACAATCTAGTCTAAATATATTTTTTTAATCTGGCAATGTTTTAAGTGACTTTATATTGTCATATTGTACCTCATTCATTTTCACCCTAGAGAGCACATCCCTGGGGGGGGGGGAAGGGGTTCCTCCACAGGACACACCTAACTCAATGTAAGAAACATGCACATCTGAAATGGCAAGAATAAGTCATGTGATTGTTTCTCACCAGTCCCAGCTTGAGCAGAGGTAAGCCTGGCTGTCGTAAAGTTGGTCATCATGGCAAGGTGAGGACAGCATGAATTAACATCTGCTTTCTGAAGTGTAATACAATTTTCAAAAGTAATATTGCAACAATTATTTACAAATACAGAGAAGAAAACTTCCTACAAACCCCATTTTTTTTGTTATTTACAGTGTTATCATTGTAGTCTGACATTTATAGTTTCTAGTGTGTTTTATTCTCACCTGTTTCTCTTTCCTCAGTCTGAACACACACACATACCCATATCCCAACCCTCTAACCCCTGCACAGATGCACACATACACACATACTTTCCAGAGAGCTGCATTTTCAATATTTTTTTATCCCTCTTTGGGGACACATCATTTCAAAAATACTCTCCTGATGAGCCTAAAAAGATTCACAAAGAAGCTTTCTAGAATCCTCTAAATGGGTACACAGTGTTGCTTAGCACTTTAGATCAGATTCTTTAAAGCACAGCTTAGGGAAATAGTGGCTGAATACAATGCTCTGTAAATACACTATTAGCAATACATGTGCATGCAAATACAAATACAGTACAATAAAGTGCAAAAACCAACAGAGTCTAAAAACGAAAGGTTTTGTTAACCAAACCCATGTGTAACTTTCAGAGACAAGGCAGCAATCCTGGTAGTAAGACTGTGAGGTGAATTGTTCATGACATCTAGAAACCCCAGGACCAGTGACTTTTCTAGGAGGTCACATTTTGCTGTCACAGGGCAGTGACTGACTGGTAACTCTAAGTGTATGTGGGGACAAGAGATTAAACTCACAAACATTAATTCATTTTCTAGGGGGTGTAATGAAAAACAAAATCTCTGAAGTGAAAAAAAAAAAAACCCAACCCAACCCAACCCAACCCAACCCCAAACAACAACAACAACAACAACAACAACAACACAAACCCAAAAGTAAAACTGAAAAAAAATGTGGGTAAAAGCTTTACATACTCAGAACCAGAGCCGTGGGATTGCCACATCTGAGGTCTCTCTCCTCACCTGTTACGGGGAAGTGGTTAGAGCAGCCTGACACCTTTGTAGGGAAGATACAACATGCTAAGGCAAGAAAAGCCAATCACAGGTACCCTGTAGAGGGTTGCTGCTGCCCTGTACAGTGATTACATAGCTTCTCTGTGCATGCCTTCTTCAGTTCTGGGGCTGTAATTCTCAAGCTGAGTGATGCTCGTTCTTACCTCCTCTGCCTCAGTTCCAAATAAACTAGAGCGCTAGCCTTTAGAGAGCACTTCTCAGTATGAGTTTCATTGCGACTGTATCTTTCCAACACTGATCCGTTTTGAAAGTTGGAGGAGGGCTCAATGTCTATCTTCATGCAAACTTTAAGTATATTTTCATATTTTAGACATATTTCTCAATTTAAATTGTTTATAAATACAACAAAATTTGATGTCTTAATTGTACTTTGCTACAAATATGGGTGATGTGAAATACAGAGGAGATTTTGCTCAGCCATCACCAGCGTCCACCCCTGTTCATCCTGTGAAAGCAAAAGTCTGTACCCAGTGAACAGCAGTTTTACCTCACCCTCCCAATGGCTCCTGAAGCCCACCATCCTCTCATCTCTGTGATGTAGACTGTTGTATAGAGCTTGCATGAGTGGCATCCTACAAAGCTGTCCTTCTGTGACCAGTTTCCTTTGTATACACATATCCCTAGGACTCCTTCAGGAAATCCTAGACACTTACCACTTCCCAAAGAGATCCATCCCCTTCTTCACCATCCAATGCTGTTTCACCATCACAGTTCCAGGGAGCCACCCTTCATGAAGTGCTGCTGGGAAAGTCTTTCAGTTATCATGTCCTTTAATACCGTGGCAGTGTGACCATGTGCCTCGTGATGAATGGATGATGTGTTTCAGCTGGTGAAACACAAAGTTCTGGGCTGGGAAAAAAAGACTGTGGGCACACTCAGAGCTCTCTAGTTCTCCCACGGTGCTCAGCTTATCATCCAAAACCCTATGTATCAAATTTCTGACCTAAATCTATTGTGCTACAAATGTTCACCTAGCTGGTAACACAGAGTATGAGAGGGTAGCTTTAGAAACTATCCTGGATGCAGCTGGACTGGAGGCAGTGTCCTGCCATGGCCGACTGTACCGCCTCCTAGATGCACGGTCTATATTACCAGGTTCACACTATCTAGGAATCCAAGGCACCGTGTGAGGTACCTAGTGATTGCTTCCCTGGTGTCTGAGCCAGGGTAGCTTTGAGTTTGCTGTAGGTGTAGTGGGTGGATTCACGGGCAGTACTTCAGTTCAGCAAGCCTAACCATAGCCATCACTGGAGAGTAAGGCGAGACCAGGAACACTGTAACCACTCATAGACACCCAGTGTCCCCACACTGTGTCATCAGCGTCTGGATTGTGTGTCACTGTGAGTTACTCTCAAGGGCCCTCTTTTGTACTTTAAAATAATTCAGTCCTGGATTTTGCTTCTCACAAAAAATTGTATTGAAGGATTTTTTAAAAAAGTATTTATTTCTTTAAAATATATTGTCTCACTCCAGTCTCAAAAAATGGACAGAAAGTCACTGTCTGATTGTTTTCTAAAGGTCTTAGATTTATGGGGGAAGGTGACAGATCGAACCCAGAGACTGTGTGTGAAATACAAGGACTGTATATAGTAATCAAGTACTTTAAGTAGGACTCACAGTGCATGAGGAGACCTTGGCTACTCTTCTCATAAAAATACCCCAAGGAGGTCACTATTTGTATGACACCACGTGATGATGGTTGGTTATACATCATTACTGAATACCTTAAGTATACGCAATAATGCTTACTAAAAAGAAGTACATTGGATTGAAGAGAAATCCCTCTCATAAAAGGTAGCATTACTGTAAGACTTGTGCACGGCAATTTAAGCAACAAACTGAAGAAACAGGAGGAGAGAAGTGAGAAGTGGGAAATCACTGATTTAACTTCTAAAGGTCTCTTAGAGTTGTACGTGGTGCTGAAGTGTTTTATATTCCTTAGATTCTGAAATGCAGTTGTTTGGTTGGAGATACAAGATACCCAGGCAAAATTTAATGAATAAAATGTTATTGCCTAAAATTAAGCAAACCATGGACTCTTCTGATCCAGTATTGTAAGCTGCAAAACCATACTGCAAAGTTTTCTGGAAGCATTTAGATTTAAACATTCAAGGTTTGTCTGCCGCAATATGTGTTTTAAGCAGGAAAAGACATGATATTCTTAGAGTTTCTTGAAGCTGGAACAAGGTCAAGACTATACATTATTTCTTGTGGCATGCTGAGTCCTTTTACCACTTAAAAGGGACATTTGCCACGAAGCATTCGACCGATGTGAAGCATTTTAAATAATTGGTAAAAATAGTTTCCTCTGATGAGCTGTAAATTCTCACACCGCCATGCGGTGGGGCTGGTGGACAAAGGTTGGTTCGTGGCTTTTGCTTTTTGGATCGTTGCTATGTGTGAAATGTCAGCTTTTGCAGTTCTTACTAGCTTGTTAAGTCTGATAAATTTCCCGTGGAACTTACTACTTACTTTTATATTTCTATTGAAAAAATCTTGCACCGCATCATAGTATCTTAGTTCTTAAAGAGTTGCAGAGACACATGACAGTAACAACCAAGAAATTACCTCACAAAAAGGCAGCTATGGGACATGGCATCTATTTTCCAACCTTAATGCCTATGCAGTATTTTTTATTTTTAACAAAGCACACTATTAGTAAGACATAATACATGCTGTGTTGGTGCAAGCTGTTAATTCTAGAACTCAGGAAGCAGAGGCACATGGATCTGTGGGAGTTTGAGGCCAGCCTGTGATGACACAGTGAATTCCAGGACATCTAGGGCAGCAGAGTAGGACCCTGTATCAAAATAAATAAATAAATAAATAAATAAATAAATAAACGATATTGTACATGAAACATTTTCAGTCTCGATGATATTTAGATGGCAGCTTCTCTGAGAATATGCAGACATATTTATTTTACCCACTTAATTTTCCTCAAAGGCAACAAAGTATTACTTTAAAACCAGCATGTTTCTAATTTGGAATCAAGAACCATTTGGGACAGGGCTTGTGAAGATTGTCAACATTATTAATGATAACTTATGTAACATTACACCAGGTGATAAGAAAATAAAATATATCCATAATGGGTGGGACTGGAACACACACAGTGAGAAATGAGATCTTAATAAAATGAATTTAATTCATGTGTACACCTTTCAATCTACTTACAGATGACACAAGTCTATAACAACCTATTAAAATCTTACTCCAGATGCAAATTGAAGAGCTATGAATTCCCAAGAGATTGTATTATACAGAAAGACTTGGCATTAGATCAGCAACTACCTTAAAATTTCTGATTTAAAATAAAATATTTAAACAACTCATAGGCCAACCTATTGTAAGTCAAAAGCCATACAAAATGTTTAGATATATTAAAGAGACAGTAGGCCAGGGTGAATTTTTTTTTTGATCTAGTACAACTATAAATATAAACTAAGGCATATTTTCCTGTGATAAAAACTTATGGTTAGGTCCAACTAAATGTTTATCATATAATTATAAACTCATATTGCCATAGGCTATGAATTTGAGCTTGACATATCATGTGTCTCCAAAAGGAATTAGCTTTCCATAGATTTTCCAGGTATGCCATGTATTAGGGAACAAGGGCATCAGAAAGTAGAGAAAAGCTAAAGAGAAAAGGACTCTCACTGAAGTTTGCTGAGCTGATATTTCTAGGTGTGGCA
Organism: Mus minutoides; assembly: GCA_902729485.2. Lineage (NCBI taxonomy): Eukaryota > Metazoa > Chordata > Mammalia > Rodentia > Muridae > Mus > Mus minutoides. The sequence continues at coordinate 5,781 of CACVCL010019122.1, read as the reverse complement.
CAGGGAGATCACAGCATTTCCAGAGGGTGAGCCTTATTCCTGTGCTAAAGCACAGACTTACCTAGGTCTGCAGATCCTTGTAATATATATCTCAATCCGTTTTGTTTATGGAGATGGAGAAGGAAATTGTATCTTACATAAGTTAATAATATCCTCAGAATTCCAATCTGACTCAGTTTCTATTCCTGAAACTACATGTATATAGATGAAGCAAGCCTTTGGGTGGGGGTGGGGGGGTTGGGTGAAGATTGGTGACTGCTACCAATAACAGTAGAAATATTTGTGGTACAAATAGGATGATTTTTGATAAAGCCTGAGCAGTGATAGAAACACAACCATTTATTTTAGCTGAAAGTCAATTTACTGGACATGTAGGTCATTCTATCACACAAATGTTTGCAACTACTGAGTGTAAAGGACATATCAGTTTCTTTCACAGACACTGAGACTTTGAGAGCTAAATTCAAAGTCAAGCACTGAAGGGAGATAGTAAAATAAACTTATAATTAAGCACTAAAAGTATTTTAGTTACTTATGGTATATGGGAATAGAACAGTATTAGCTAAGTCTGAATAAGAATAGATGTTTTGTACATGGTACTTGAATTGTAGTTTGGATGCATGCATGAAGTGAAAGAAGTCTGCATGGAAGGGAGGACATTTGGGCTGGGTCTAAAAAAAAATCATTCATTGGCTGCATATGGTAGCAGGTGAGAGGAAGAAAACCGTAGTCAAAAAATAAATTACTTCTTCAATAGTTTTATGATACTGGATCCAATGGAGCCTAGTAATTCTGATATCAGACATAGGTTTAAGGCAAAATAGAGACAGGCTCACATCTCTGGAAGGATTAACAAATGCCAACAGGGCTACAATAAGGTCCATTACTTCTTTGACAAAAGTTTGATTGGAGTATAGCCCTCCATATTGCATCTTCAAAGCTGTGTCCACACCACAACAGCAGATCTGGGCATTTGCAATAGACGCTTGCTTGTAAGGCCTGGGTTGGGGTTGTGTGTTGTCCAGATCTTTCCAGAACAGGTTGGCCAACCTCTATTCTAGGATTCTGGCTTAGTTTTCTGATTTTTTTTCTTATCTAACACCAGAAAACAATAAGAGAAAAGTAAGATTATCAATAAAGTAAGTCAAGACTAAACAAATGTGTTGAATCTCAATTCTAGAAACAATTGTGTTTCTATCTGGGAATAAGAACAAGGTAAAAAGACTTAATCAAAACATAAAATCAGAACGAAGACAAGACAAGATGGGAGAAAACGTGGACCCTTCTCAAGTGGCTAATTTCTAAATAGAGAAAGGTCCAAAGGAACAGGAGCCAAGAGACTATTATTAGAGTAGAGATTAACAGCTTAGGAGACAGTCTCAGACCCTGGCAGCAAGGTCTCATGTCCTACTAATGTTTTTTTTTGTTGTTTTTTTTTTTTGTTCAGCCTCATCATGGCTGGCCATCACATCTGGCACTACTATGTCTGTGTGGTTTTGGCTCTGTTGCTTTATACATTTTAAAAATAATGGACAAAAGGTGTTTGTTTTTGTTTGCTTGTTTGTTTGTTTGCATGTGAGTAGGGATGGAGCTTTGGGAATGAGCCACGAGTTACAGAATTAAAAGTCTACACAACAAACAAAACCCAGAAAAGAAGCAGATTCGCTGTAAGGAGGAGAGAAGTTGCACTGAGATCTTCAGGGGACCATGCAGAGTTACCTGAGGAGAAAAATGAAAGCTGTGAAATTCAGCATTTTATACCCAACCAACAGCAGTTCAAAAGAGAGGATAACAAAGACATGTTCAGTCACAAGAGTTCTTAGAAAGCTTACTTGGCAAGTACCAATTTTCAGAGAATTCTGTAAAATGTCTTCCTCAATATGAAAGTAATGAGAGAGAAAGGAGAAGGAGGAGAAGAGAAAGAGAGAATATAAATTTCATATTTAGACTTGGGTCTCATCCCCAAGAGATCTCATAACGTATTTCCAAAAATTCCAAACTTCAAAAAAATATCTGAAATTCAAAACATTTTTGGTGTTATGCATTTCAGACTTGGGATCATTCTGAGATTATTAGGTGCACGTCAGGATTGAGGCTCCAGCCTTTGACTGTGACTAGTTATGGCTAGTATTGAAAAGGAGCTTCCTGTGTACAGTATATTAAAGATGACTCTGTGGCATCAGGGCTTTGTGGGAAGTTTGTCAAGTGAGAGAGAGGCAGTCAAGAGAACTGCAGATATCTCTCCTGAGTCCTGAGGTGGAGTTCTCTGAAAGAAGTACCTGTGAGCCAAGTGTACCTGGGCCACCTGTCATCTACACTTCTTGCCTGTCTCATAAAACATCAGCCATGATGAGGTGAGCCAGGCACAGCAATCAAGCGCCACACATTTTCACTCATGAGTAGCAGGTTAAAAAGTTGATTTTATAGAACTACCAGAGGCTGAGAAGGGTGAGTGAACAGAAGGAGACAGAAGTTAGTTATCAGCACTGGAACCACAGCTAGATAGGAACATAGCCCAGTAGATAACTATGGTGAGCCATAACTACCATTTTGAATGTTCCTAACCCAGACAATAAGTATTTGATATGATAGACATATTTACTCATCATAAAAATGCACTAAAATCTCACATGGTAACTGTAAATATATGTAATTATTGTGTGTCAACTAAAATGAATTAATAGTAGTAGTAGTTGTAGTAGTAGTAGTAGTACCCAGCAAAACTCTGCTGGGTGTTAACCACTTTGAGATCTGTGCTGACAACTAGAGTCCATATTGGCTCCACAAAGGGTCAGAGCTGCTTGAACCACACAGAGACTTTTGTAACCAAGTTGTTAACACACAGCCCAGGTCCACCTCAGGGTTTGTGCTATGGTCAGTTCTGCCAGGGGTTCTTGTGATGGGTAATCATCATGGTAGTCTTGACTGAATTCAAAATTAGGAGACATCTCTATAGACGTGTCTGTGAGAGTGTCTTCAGAGAGGGTTAACTGTGGAGGGAAGACACCTTGGCTATGAGATGGCCCCACTCACCCTATCCTGAACAGAAGGGAGAGAAGGAGAAGGCCTGATGTAGGATGGCCTTCCTTCTTAGTGCTTCCTATCTTGCCCAGATGTGGATAAGCAGGGAAGGCAACAGTTCTTGGCTATGGGGGTAGGGGTGTGAGGCCACCACTTAATTACCTGCGTTAGAGCAGCTAAGACATTTGTGGTCATATGTTTATAAACTAAAATAAACTTTACAGGCGCTAAGGTTGTCCTTCAAAGTGAAATTTTGTTAGGAGTGTTTCATAATAAAACTGTCAAATTTTTCTGAACTTTTGTAACTCATTGTTTAAGAGGCCTTGTAGAAAGGAGGGAAGAAGGCAAGTGAATCTTTGAACACATTACAGTCTTATAAACTATAAAGAATAGAAATTAATGAAAAGGAAAGCTGATGGGTATTAACTCTATCATCTAAGCTTGGGGACGTTGCTCCTGTCTTAGGGTGATTGGAATACTGGCTACTGACATGTAAGGAGAGTGAGAGTGGGCCCGGGGAGAACCCATCATTGTGGACAATAGATTACCAGGCTTAGTGGCGCATGCTTTAGTATCAGCACTTGGGAGGCAGGGACAGGTAGATAGATCTCTGTAAGATTGGGGCCAGCCTGGTCTACAGTTCTAGGCCAACCGGGGCTATACAGTCTGAAGAAGAAGGAGAGGGAGGAGGGAGGAAGGGAAAGGATGAAGAAGAGCAGGAAAGGAAGGAGGAACCAGGGCAGAAGAAGAAATATACATTAAAACAGTTCCATGGAGTGCAACAGTTCACATTAAGGGGGAGAAGTCTTAGACTTCACCAAACATTGGCAGTATGTTGGACAGTTTTAGTTGTCAGCATTGAGGCTGACATATTGGAGCATAGGAGGATGTGACTGGTATATATCAGGTAGATATTACGGGTACTATTAAAAATCATCTCTGATACCAAAGTTGAGAGACAGTGACCTAGTCATGGCAAACGCTCTTGAAGAGCAAACAACTCCATCTGCCATGCAGATTCTCAGGCCGTACTGGTTTTATTTAGTAGTTCCGGTGCTAAGGCTTACACTCATGGCCTGTGTATATTAAGCAGATGTTCTATCACTGAAGTATAGCTCTGGTAAAGGCAGTTTGCTTAAGACTAGAATTATACTGCTTTGATGTATTTTTCATTGTGTTTTGTTTGTTTATGGGACCTCTTTTACAACAAGATCAAATTTAAATAAAAACCAACAGACATGCAGTTCAGATGACTTACATGACCATCACTAATTAATCGGCTATATGTCCATTATCAGCCGATGCAAACATATCCAAGCGTTCTGACTTTAACTTTGAATCTTGCAATCCTGCCCCATTGGGCCTTGGAGACCCTACCATATAACCACAATGCAAGTGTCTGAAGTTAATCAGTGTGTCTGTGTCCTGTGTGGATATTTTTTTAATTATTCTGTTGCTGTCAGCTCTCTGTATGAAGGCAACGTGCAGAAGAAGTGAAGACCTCGTGCACACAACATTCACATGCACTGGCATTTCTGTAAGCAGAACTCCGAGAAAGCAGTTTCTGTATAAAACCTGGAGGGGACATCTAAACAGAAGCCTTATCAGAATTCATAGCTATATCATCTCAGCAAGCAACAGTCAAGCCTGTGGAGATAGCTCAGTCAGTAACGTGCTTGCTGGACAAACATGAAGATGTGCCTGATTTCAGTTCCAAGCAACCACAGAAAACCCAAGGTTCGTAGCATGAGCCTGCTGTGCCATTGCTGCGGATGCAGAGCCAGGGGGCACCTTGGACGCTTCAGGTTCAGTGAGAGACTTTCTTAAACAGTGCAGTGGAGAGTGAGGAGAGGGATGGAGAAGACACTGATGTTAAGCTCTGGCCTTCAACATGAACACTTCCCCTTCCCCCACATGTGGTGTGTGTGTGTGTGTGTGTGTGTGTGTGTGTGTGTGTGTGTGTGTGTGTAGGTGTATAAGTGTGTGTATGCATGTGCAAGGGGAAGAGTGTGCGTGTATGTGTGTGTGCACTTGTGTGTGCATGTACGTGTGTGTACAAGTGCATGTGTGGATGTGCGAGAGTGTGCATGCATGCATGTGTGTGTGTTTGAGTACACATAAACATGCAAACGCACACACACATTACTACAAAAGAAGGAAGCACCAGGAACTCAGTCTTGTTCCACGGCCTTTTCCCCTGAATTATGTCAACCCTTCAGTTCTCAGAAATAAAATTTCTTGTTACTCATTGCTTTTCAGCTCTGGTAAACCTAATATGTTACGCTGATCTAGGGTCCTGAAAGGCTGAACCCCATATAGTGTCCCTATTGGCTTGGGCTGCAGTCAGCTCTTTAGAGTTGCTTGACTCTCCCTAGCAGCCACAAACCTCATTTCAAAAACCTCCATGAAAACATGCTATAGGCTATACCAGGAAGAAGTAATGTCCAGGGAGGAATGAGAGCTTTTCAACACAAGTCCGTAATGCATATGGAGGTGGAGGTGTCACCTTGTTCGTTAGCGTGTGTATTTTCTGAGATTTGGGTATTTCTATTTTATGTGTAGGAGGGGTTTGCCCGCACACATACAGGTATACCACCTGTGTGCCTGGTCCCTGCAGAGGTCAGAAGAGGGTGTCAGATCCCTGGAGATTGTGGTTGTGAGCTCAAGTGTGAGTGCTGAGAACTGTACCTGGGTCCTCTGCAAAATCAACAAGAGCTCTTAATCCCCGAGTCATTTCTCCAGTCCCCAGCATGTGCAATT
>CACVCL010019121.1:0-112561 GCA_902729485.2 Mus minutoides | reverse complement strand
GCTCCCTCGGGGATCTGACTATCCCGTATCCCTAGAGGCCGGAGCAGCTCTTCCCTCACTAAGCCTTGCAGACAAATTATTCCAGAATGACTCACTGAGTTCTTCAGAGACTAGCCTGTGGGGATGTCCAGACCAGAAGCAGCTGGGCTGCCTGAGGAAGGCGCCACACTAGAGAGGGTGCTTGAGGGGCTGCCCAGGACCCTCAGTGGAGGACATTCCCTCTGGACCACAGGGAGGAGGTAACATACCCAGCTGTCCAGACACTTGTGTTCCCTGGACCTTGACACATCACTAGGGACTGAGGACCCGGAGGTTGCTTCTTTTCTTCCCCTCCTATCCTTAGTCAGAAACCCCCGTGGTCCAGAGAAGCCTCTGGTCCAAGAGAATGCACTGAGTCTTTGACAGCCCTTTTGACACCGTGTGACAAGTTTGCTTTAGCAGAGTGCCTCTGTCACCATTAGTGAACCTGTATTGCTTGTATTATTGTATTATTATTGTATTATTACCCAGCCTCCATACCTTGATCAGATCGTAGTTTGCCCCACTGTCCTTTTCTGTTCTAGAGCCCGATCCAGAACCTCACATCAGTCTTACTTGTCATGTTTTGTAAGTTGACAGGGTTTCCCCCCCCCCTTTTTTGGACATTTCTTGTTTTGATAACCTTAACATTTTTGAAGTGTATTGGGTCAGGGAGTTTGTAGACGCCCCCCCCTCCCCCCTCCGTATTCACTTGACATTTTTCTCATGGTTACTTTAGGGTCATAGTTTTGATGAGGAGACCACAGAGGTAAAATGCCATTTTTATTACATCATATCAGGGCACATACTGTCAGTATGGCTCACTGCTGTTGATAATGGACTCTGATCTCCTGACCCAGGCCCTGCTCCACCCCACCGTGTTTGGGGGGGGCGGGGGCGGGAGGTGGGTGGAAGGAAGCCAGGGTGCACTGGCCCCCCACTGAGGAGTGTCCGGTGTGCTCCACCTCCTTTAGAGGCTCTTATTTAAATCACTTGGAATTTACTTTCCATTTGAGAGAGTTTGCCTCTTCTCTTATATACCTCAATCACTTATCCTGTGGGCCCATGAATGTTGCCTGAGACAAGGTCTCTCTTGTCCTGGGCTGGCCCTGAAACTGCTATATACTGCTGTGTAGCCAAGGATGACCTTGAATTTCTGATCTTCCTGTTGCTACCTCCCAAGTGCTGGGATTCCAGGTTGCTGGAGACTCCAGTTCTCTGGAAGAACAGCAAGTGCTTTTAACCCTGGCGTCTTTCCTGTGCCGATTTTCTAATTTTTCTTTCTTGGGTTTATTTATCATTTATGCTGGGCTCTTTTTTTTTTTTAAAGATTTATTTATTATATGTAGTACACTGTAGTTGTCTTCAGACACCCCAGAAGAGAGCATCAGGTCTCATTACAGATGGTTGTAAGCTACCATATGGTTGCTGGGATCTGAACTCAGGACCTTTGGAAGAGCAGTCAGTGTTCTTAACCGCTGAGCCATTTCTCCAGCCCCTATGCTGGGCTCTTTTTTTTGGGCAGTAAACACTTTTTAAATTATGGCAAAATATAAATAGTCATTTTCATCAGTGTTTTGTGGTTCCATTGAACTCATCTTAATAATTCAAAAAATTCCTCCCATGTCTGAATCCTTAGTCACATACACAAAAATGCCTTTTCCCTTCTTAGGTAATAGATTCTAGAGATTAGGTCGAGAATGAACTCGAGGGTCGTATTCAGCTGAGCACAGCGGCTTAGGCTTTGCCCTCGCTGTTCTTGGAGACAAAGACCAACCTTCACTCCCTCAGAAAACCTGTCCCAGACACATGTCATTCCCTGACTAGGAGACAGATGACTCACTCCGAAGCAGCCTGAGTGGCAGGCACAAGGCAACCCTTTCTCCCTCACTAGGCAGCATGCCTGAACTCCTACCCTGGTTTGGTTAGTGTCAAACTCCTTTGCTTAATTTGAGTATCGTCTTTCCCTTCTAATGGAAATAGCTACAATGGAAAGGGCTGTAATGGGTAATCTGACAAGGGACCTGACTTCCCGGAGAACAGTCTTCTGACACCCAGATTCCGGGAATTATTACATTTAAGAAATTCCCACAAGTTGTCAAGAAGCCATAGGTTATGAACATTGAAACTTTAGCACCTGCATGTTCAGTAATGGGTATCAGTTAAACAGGGTGTGGCTGTTTACTGCCCTAGTTGGCAATGTGAACCTGGGGCCTAAAAATGAGGTGGACTAAAGTCTCAAGCAACAGCCAACTTTGTTGAGAGCATCAGACCATTTATATTCTGAGGGCTGAGAAGAGTCATCCAAGAGAGTAAAGTGTAAAATCCAGAAGAACAAGCCACGGGTGGCAAAAACATGTTGTTGTTGTTGTTGTTGTTGTTGTTTTTTTTTCCATAGAGGAATCTGAATAACAACAGTAAATTCGTTCCTACCCCTACACCTGGGAAGGGCAGGAAAACACATTCCAAGAAAACCCCATGTTGTGAAGGAACAGAGACCAAGGGACTCTTGTCTTGTTTACTTGGAGTTTTCTCACAGGGTCTCAGAAACCTACTCACACAGCTTCATGGACCATGTTCCAACAATGGGAACACCAAACCTCGGAATCTGAGCACAGAACAGCAGGAAACCGTGTGTGTGTGTGTGTGTGTGTGTGTGTGTGTGTGTGTGTGTGTGTGTACATGTACAGCTTTCTGTAACAGGAGGAAAAGGAAATGAGCTCCCATGCTTGCACAAAATAGACATTTGTGCATTTGTTTGTTGGGGGGGTTGGGGGTGGGCAGGGATAGAGGTGGAGCAGGAAGAGAGCAACTGTGGTTATGCTGGGGGTAGGGGTGGGGAGTGGGTACCATACCATCCCAGAAATGGAGTCTCTTCTGGCTTTTTTCAAATTCCACTGACAAGTTCACTTTATTTTCGAGACAGGGTTTCTCTATGTGGCTCTGGCTGTCCTGGAACTGGCCTCAGACTCAGAAATCCGCCTGCCTCTGCCTCCCAAGTGCTGGGATTAAAGGCATGCGCCACCACGCCTGGCTGAGCCATCTCTCCTAACTATAATTATCTTACTTTGTAGTTTTACTTTATTTTTTCATTTTTTTGGTTTTATGCGACAGGGTTTCTCTGTATAGCCCTGGCTGTCCAGGAACTCACTTTGTAGACCAGGCTGGCCTCGAACTCAGAAATCCCTCTGCCTCCACACGAGAGGTTTATGTCTGGACACACAGTTCAGTCCCTCTGCAGGGCAGTGTGTGCTCTTCACTGCTGAGCTAGCTCTCTAGCCTCTCCAAGTGTAATGGTACGGACGGTTTTCTTTTTCTAGCCTTTTTACACATATAAGTGTTTTTGCCTACATGTATGTGTGTGCCTGGTTCCCAAGAAGGTCAGAAGATGGGATGGTGTCAGATCCCCTGGTACTAGAGTTACAGAAGGCTGTGAACTGCCTTCTGGGCTTTGGAAGTTGAATCTAGTTCTCGCCAAGAACAGCCAGTGTCTTAACCACTGAGCCAAGTCTCCAGCCCAAGTGTAAGTTTTTTTTTTAAATGCAGTTTATTATTTTTGTGCATGGACATTTTGCCTGCATGAGTTTCTGTGCACCTCATCTGTGCCCAGTGCCCGTGCTTCAGATCCCATGGGACTGGTGTTACAGACGGTTGGAGCCACTGTGTGGGTATTGAGACTCAAACCTACATCCACTGGAAAAGCAGCCAGTGCTCTTGTCTACTGAGGCATCTCTCGAGCCCCACCCTTGAGAAAGCACAGAATGGTTTCAGTCCCCGAGTTATGGGCCCCCAAGCAAAACCTTTTTTTTTAAAGATAGGGTTTCTCTGTGTAACAGCCCTGGTTGTCCTGGAACTCTTTCTGTAGACCAGGCTGGCCTCCAACTCACTGAGATCTGTCTGCCTCTCACACTCTAGTGCTGGAATGAAAGGCGTGTGCCACCACACCTCCTGGCTTCCAAGAATAACTTACTTTCTTTCTTTCTTTCTTTCTTTCTTTCTTTCTTTCTTTCTTTCTTTCTTTCTTTCTTTCTTTTCTTCCCTCCTCCTCCTTCTCTCTCTTTCTTTCTTTCTTTCTTTCTTTCTTTCTTTCTTTCTTTCTTTCTTTCTTTCTTTCTTTCTTTCTTTCTTTTGGTTTTTCAAGACAGGGTTTTTCTGTATAGCCCTGGCTGTCCTGGAACTCACTTTTATAGACCAGGCTGGCCTCGAACTCAGAAATCCGCCTGCCTCTGCCTCCCAAGTGCTGGGATTAAAGGCATGTGCCACCACTGCCTGGCAAGTATAACTTTCTAAGGACAATTTCTTTTTTCTCTTCTTTCCTTTTTCTCTTTCTTTTATTATTTATTTATTTTTTATTTATTTCATGTATGTGAGTACACTGTAGCTGCCTTCAGACACACCAGAAGAGGACATCAGACCCCATTACAGATGGTTGTGAGCCACCATGTGGTTGCTGGGAATTGAACTTGGGACCTCTGGAAGAGCGGTCAATGCTCTTAACCTCTGAACCATCACTCCCATTTCCTCTTTCTTCTCTTCTCTTTCTTTCTTTCTTTTCTTTCTTTCTTTCTATTTTTTTTTTTCTTTTTTGAGACAGGGTCAAGTCTTACTATATAACTCTGGCTGCCTGAGAATTTGATATGTATACCAGGCTGGTCTTAAACTCTCAGAGATCCATCTGCTGTTGCAGGATATTTGATCACTGTGAACCCTGAGATTGTGTTATTACTAAAAAACCTGTTTCTAGTAGTGGTGTTACCCTTAGCACACACCACTAATCCCTCTGGCTGGAATACAGACACACCTTTAGTACTCACCTTTAATCCCAAACAATGAAGGTAAGTTAGTTTGTAGAAGGAAGCATTCATGTCTGAAAGTAATGTCTAATTGAGAGGCAGACTGTTGGAGTTTGGTCTGTTGTTACGTATGGTAATGCTAAATTCTATACCCAAAGGTCTAGGCTTATGAGTGACTTCTCGTGTTTACAAGCTTTTGGTGTACAAACCGTGTTCCTTNCCTTTAATCCCAAACAATGAAGGTAAGTTAGTTTGTAGAAGGAAGCATTCATGTCTGAAAGTAATGTCTAATTGAGAGGCAGACTGTTGGAGTTTGGTCTGTTGTTACGTATGGTAATGCTAAATTCTATACCCAAAGGTCTAGGCTTATGAGTGACTTCTCGTGTTTACAAGCTTTTGGTGTACAAACCGTGTTCCTTAATTTAAAACTATTGGTTAAATAAAATTGGTTACAGCCAATTATTGGAGGGATTAGAGGTATGCGGGTTAGGAGTGGCTTGGTTGGAAGAGGAGGGAGGATAAAGAAAGAGGGAGGAGGAAGCCCCCACGAGGGGGGAGGAGCCACAAGCACTTGGCCAGAAGAAACAGCAAATATCTGGGTACACTGCTAGGGAGGTAGCCAGGCCTGCAGTTACAAGAGTAGATTAGGGGTGACCCCCAGTAATTGTCAAAGCCAAATAAATTAACCACAGTGTGAGTCTCATTTATTTGTAAGCTAGTCGGGAGTTTCTATTACAATACACAGTGACAAAAGAATTGACCGATTAGGATATACCGGACTCTCAGAAGGAGAGAGATGGAGAGAAGGAGGCAGTTTCATCCGGAGAGTTTTATAGAGACAGGTTAAAGAGAGAAGCCAGAGGCCGGGCAGTGGTGGCACACGCCTTTAATCCCAGCACTTGGGAGGCAGAGGCAGGCAGATTTCCAAGTTCGAGGCCAGCCTGGTCTACAGAGTGAGTTCCAGGACAGCCAGGGCTACACAGAGAAACCCTGTCTCGAAAAACAAACAAACAAACAAGAGAGAGAGAGAGAGAGAGGATATGAATGAGAGAATGAGAGAGAATATGAATGGGAAGGAGCCAGGAGATAGAACAAGTTAGTCTGAGGTCAAGCTGGAGTGGACAGTTCTGGATAGGTCAGGTGTTACAGACGCACGAGGTGTTTTGCTGAGACAAGACACGTGATGTCTGGAGAGCATTGACGGGGCGGTGCGCTTGCATAGCCAGCTTTGCGACGCTTCGTTGGCCTCGTGTCTTCATCTTCACTGACCTTCACTTTGTTGAGAGAGGCACGGCAGAGAACTTTTTCTGTCGTCTCAGCTGGTCCTGGTTGCTGCCTTGGACTTGTGCCATTTCTGCAGCAGAGGACTGTCGCTGCTGCTGATTCGTGTTTGGTATCCTGACAAACAGAGATTGGAATTGCCCCGAGAAGATACTTCTAAACATGCCCACACCCCTTTGTCCTATTTACCTTCTTTTCTCTCCTACTTTTGGATGTTGGTCGAGAAGGGTGGTGTCAAGGCATTTAAAAACCCTTATTAAAAATAGGTTTTAAAAAAATCCAAGTCTACCTCAAGCAGAACAATTCAAGAGAGACAGAGAGAGACAGAGAGAGAGACAGAGAGAGATACTAGGTTGAATCAGTTAGCAGGGAGAGGAGTTTGAGCCAGACCAGCTGAGTTGAACCAGCCAGGCAGAGATCAGAAAGAACAAGAAAGGGTGAGTTTATACAGCAGGAAGTCTCAGAGGCTGAAAACATTCTAGGCCTAGATAAATTAGAATGTACAGAGGTTAGAAGCTTCGAGGGCTAGACCTAGGTCCGCAGACAGAGTCAGTAAGCCTTGGAGACAACAATTATTACAGAATAAAAGTTACTTTTATACTCAGCCTCTGCTTTAAAACAGTTTGAGAAAGGGTCTCATGTAGCCCAGGCTGGCCTCAGATTTTTCCATGTAGCTGAGGATGACCTTCAGTTCCTAATCCTCCCATCTCCGGAGCGCTGGGATTCCAGCAGAGGTGCACCATCACAACCAACTGATTTTGAACAAGTTTTGAGAGAAATGAAACTACTGATTTCTAAGAACTGCAAGCTGCTCTGGGAAGAGCCCACCAATCCTCTAGGACCTAGTCTAAGGGTCTTCTCCACTCCCCACCCCCACCCCCACGGGGCTAACTGATGAAAAGACAGGGAATGTAACTAAGCCACAAAACGTGGACTCAACATGTCACCCTCTTCACTCCTAAGGAGATGGAAGAAGCACGTTCACTGGGCAGACCCCCAGAGCACTGTCTGCTGGCCTCCTACCCTTCTACAATGTCTGCAAACCCCAGGTGACCACAGCCACCTCCAGAAACAGCTCTCACCTTCAGTGACCGTGACAAGTAGGAATTTCATTCTTCACTGGAAACAGTCCCCAGGGCATTGCCTCTCTGAATTCAGAAATGGAGCCAATGAGCTGAATAGTATACATTCTCTAAATAATTAAAGGGCCCTCAAGCAGCAGCTGCCACACTGGGGTCACTGGTCCCCCAAGACACAGTGTCATGTTGTCAGTGAGGGCAGATTACCAGGCACCTCCTTCAGAGGTTCTGTGATGCTGCCCAAGGCCAAGGGTCTTCCCTAGGAAGGGGGCAGGGTACTGGGAAAGTCTTGATCCTCCCATGGAATGAGACTGCTTTGTGAAAACAGGCAGGAACTCGAACTCGATGTAGAGAGCAAGGTCCGTATTTTGGCAAGAACCCGTGGTGGTGCTTGTCAGCCTTGACCTCCACTATCAGGGCAGGATGGGGTGGGGCTGGCCTGGGTTTTGGTCTCTGTGTGAACTCCTGCATGGTATCTTACTTTCAAAGGTTATTTTCTTCCCCTTCTGTCAGAGGAGTTTTTCATAAATCACCCAGGACTGTCACCAGTGCAGGGGGCTCCATCCCTGATGTACTCTGTGATAACAGGGGACATGGTGGCCCAGGTCAGTGTCTGCTTCACTCTGAACCACTAGGACACAGTGGGTATGGCTGGCACAGCAGCAGGAAACACTATCAGAATCATATTTGACTCAATTTCTCTATTTATGCTGCCCTGTGGCCCCCATGAACTTTCCACTTCTTATGTTCTTTTTGTTTGTTTTAAAGATTTATTTATTTATTATATGTAAGTACACTGTAGCTGTCTTCAGACACTTCTTTTCCTCTTCTCTGGCCCACTCGCTTGCTGTAGCTGTCTTCAGGGCATCAGATCTCATTACGGATGGTTGTGAGCCATCATGTGGTTGCTGGGATTTGAACTCAGGACCTTCGGAAGAGCAGTTGGCACTCCTTCTTCTTGTGTTCTGGAAGGATGCCCTGTGTTTACTGATGGGCTAATTGAAGGGATGTTAATGAGGACCAGAGGCATCCCTGGGTGACCTCTAAGCATGTTCTTCAAATAACACTCAAAGTTTAACCAAGGGAATGTCCAGGGAAGATCCTAGAAAGCTACACGTTTCCCAGAGTGCTGGTTACAGAGGGCATCCTGCATTTCTGGAGTGGCGGCTTTGTGAATGTGAGGTCTAGAAACAAGGAGATAGATCCTGATGGAGGAAACAGAGATGCCTGTGCTTTCCGCTTGGTCTGCTGGGAGTGGCAGGGGTTTCCTGAGGGGGCAGCCTTGCAATAGGAGCTTAGAGAGTGTATGAATTCAGGGGTCCCTCCCTGGGCAGAAAGCCAGTCTAGGGAGTGGTTTTTCTCTCAGAGTCCAGTGGCCTGAGCATGTGTGCTTGGAAAAGCTGAGCCTTATGGGAAAGTCTGGGTCAAGTCTGGCTCTGCCTGTTCTGGGGTGTGATCTGGACAACGGTGTGATCCACACAACCATGCTGGTAAAGACCCCCACCCTGGTCAGAGGTCTTTTTCAAAGACACAGACCTGAGCCTGAGCTGGTGCAGCAGAAGTTTCTGGAACTCCAAGCTGGACAGTCTAGTCTGCTGCTGGGGTGGCCTTTATCTTCCTAGATCATTGCAGGGCTTACCCAAGTCACTGGAGGCAGGCAGACAGGTTTTTTGTTTTGTTTTGTTTTGTTTTTGTTTTTTTTGTATTAGAGGGTTGACATACACAGTGAGGGCCATGTATGCTGAGAGAGAGGGGTGGGGGTAGGGGGTTGAGCCCTTCTCTGAAACATCTAGACATTCTATTTCAAAGCCTTGAAAATACATTCTTTTTTTTTTAAAGATTTATTTTATTTATTATATGCAAGTACACTGTAGCTGTCTTCAGACACTCCAGAAGAGGGCGCCAGATCTCATTACAGATGGTTGTGAGCCACCATGTGGATGCTGGGATTTGAACTTATCACCTTTGGAAGAGCAGTCGGGTGCTCTTACCCGCTGAGCCATCTCACCAGCCCATTGAAAATACATTCTTTCCCTGACAAAATACACCCTGTAAAAGCCACCTAGAAATAACTCTAGGTGGTCAGATGAGGAGCTGACAAGACAGTCCATACAGCATTATTAAAAATAAAACATGTTTCCTAAATGGCCAGGACCAGATCAATAAAATAAATTACTGTATGTAGTCCTTAGAAACTGAGTTTTCATCAGAGGTTTGAGGCCAGCCTGGGTTCTACTACACAGTGAGACCTTGTATCAAAAACCTGAGAGTTAGAGATGTGGCTCCGAGTACAGCACTTGCTTAGCATAGCTAGTGGACCCCCAGCTCCACATAAAAACAAGTCTGTTGGGGGACATGGTGCCACATACCTTTAGTCCCAGCACTTGGGAGGCAGAGGCAGGCAGATCTCTGAGAGTTCAAGACCAGCCTGGTCTACAGAGTAAGTTTCAGGACAGCCAGGGCTGTTACATAGAGAAACCCTGTCTTGAAAAACCAAAAATAAAAATAAAAGCCGGGCATGGTGGCGCATGCCTTTAATCCCAGCACTCGGGAGGTAGAGGCACGCAGATTTCTGAGTTCGAGGCCAGCCTGGTCTACAGAGTGAGTTCCAGGACAGCCGGGGCTATACAGAGAAACCCTGTCTTGGGGGGAAAAAAAAAAAAAAAGGAAGAAAAACCAAAAACCAACCAACCAACCAACCAAACAAACAAACAACCGGAGTTGGTGAGATGGCTCAGTGGGTAGGAGCACCGGACTGCTCTTCCGAAGGTCCTGAGTTCAAATCCCAGAAACCACATGGTGGCTCACAACCATCCATAACAGGATCTGACTCCCTCTTTTGGGGTGTCTGAAGACAGCTACAGTGTACTCACATATAATAAATAAATAAATAAACAAATAAATAAATAAATCTTAAAAAAAAAAAAACAAAAAAACCAAAAACCAAGACTGTCAAAATGGCATGTGTTGGTACAGTCTGACAGAATTTCTTAGTGACAGCAATGGCTCTCACACAAACCTGGAGTACATGTGACCACCGGGCGTTTTGTCTCTGGCTTCACAAGTGATTTTGAGGAACTGCAAACTTCCATTTGTGTGTGTGTATGTGTGTGTGTGTGGTGTGTGTTGGGAACCCAGAGCCTTCCTTACAAATAAAAGCTAGGTCAATGCTGTGCCATGGAGATAACACCACCAATGATGCATTTTTTTAATCTTAAAATTTTAATGTATGAGTACACTATCACTGTCTTCAGACACACTACAGATGGTTGTGAGCTACTGTGTGGTTGCTGGGAATTGAACTCAGCACCTTTGGAAGAACAGTCAGTGCTCTTAACCACTGAGTCATCTCTCTAGCTACCTAATATTAATTTTTTTTTTCCGGTTTTTTCGAGACAGGGTTTCTCTGTGTAGCCCTGGCTGTCCTGGAACTCACTCTGTAGACCAGGCTGGCCTCGAACTCAGAAATCCGCCTGCCTCTGCCTCCCGAGTGCTGGGATTAAAGGCGTGTGCCACCACCGCCCGGCTATTAAATTTTAAAAATAGGGCCGGGCAGTGGTAGCGCACACCTTTAATCCCATCACTGGGGAGGCAGAGGCAGGCGGATTTCTGAGTTCGAGGCCAGCCTGGTCTACAGAGTGAGTTCTAGGACAGCCAGGACTACACAGAGAAACCCTGTCTCGAAAAACCAAAAAAAAAAAAAAAAAAAGTAAAGGTAAAGGGAGAAGTCATTTTCTCAAATATATAGCTGAAGGATTTGAACTATACAGGTAGTAAGGCCATAGGTAGTGTTTCGCAAAACACTGGTGTACCTATGTCCAGTTGCACATACACTCATTTCCAAGATGGGCTGAATGGCTGGAATACACATGTAGTCTCATCTGAGGCGCTGAGTAAAGATGACTGTAGCCCAAGAACATGGGGTTAGCATGAGTAGCCTACTTAGCACCCTGTCTCTTAAACAAACAAAAAACAAAACAAAACAAAAAACCAAAAAACAAAAATCAGAAACCCAAACCACAAAACCAAACTCTACCTAGAGATAATTCAATGCACCCCTTCATTTTATAGATACAGAAATGGGGTCAAAAGACGCAGAGGGCTTGTCAGTTTAAATCTAGGTATGTTTACACAACACAGAGTCCCCTGGAAAGATGTCATATTTAAGGGATGAGTTAGACAAAAGTGAGGTGTATGTGGGTTTTTTCCAAACTAACCAGTTCTCCCAACACCAACTGGATATCCAACAATCTGATCACTTCTGACCCTAACCACCCACACCATAAGGGCTTGGTCCCACAAGACTGTCCCAAATGCCAACCACAAATGAGATGTCTAGGCTATGCACTTTCTGCCCAGAGGACTGTAAGTCTGGGGGTTCCCATGACCCCTTTCCCTATTGCTTGATCATTTTCTAGAACTTGTAAGCTCAGGAAACTTCTCTATTTACAATAGAGTTTATTATGTAGAATGCAAAAAAGAGGCAAACAAAAAAGGAGGCAAGGGCTTGGAAGGTCATCAGCACAAGCGTCCTCCCAAACACCTACGAGTACAACACTCTCAGGGTGTGTGTGGATGGTTAATGGGTTTTAATGTTCTTCTCAATACTTTGTTAGGACTGAGCAGATCACTGGTCACTGGTGACTACAATTGATCTAAGGGGAGGTGCTTTCTCTTGTCTGGGGATTAAAGAAGGGTTCAAAGTTCTAACTTTCTAATGATATGGGACCTTCATTAGCATACAGAAGAGGGCAAATTCCAAGGTTTTCAGGAACTCTTGTTATAGGAAAGTAATAACCAAATACGGTTTTAGTTTTGTTTTGTTATGCCACTTAGGGATACTCTTTGCTGGCTGTGTGTGTTCATAAACACCACTGGCTTTGAAAAGACTAACCAAGCCCCTCCAGTGGCCAGCTGTTTATAGCTGGCTGTCACTCGGCAGACCATATTGATTTAAGTAGGGTGGAAGGGGTGTATCTAGACTATGAGATGTTCCCTTGCTTGAATCTCACATCCAGAAATCCCATGATGATGTTAACTTGTAGGGCCATACGAGACCTTTTTTTTTTTTTTTTTTTTTTTTTTTTGGTTTTTCGAGACAGGGTTTCTCTGTCTAGCCCTGGCTGTCCTGGAACTCACTTTGTAGACCAGGCTGGCCTCGAACTCAGAAATCCGCCTGCCTCCATACGAGACCTTTTAACTGCAGAAAAAAGGGATAGTTTGAGGTGACACCTTCAGACACCAAGAATTTTAAGATGCGTTCTAATGAGGCATGATGATATACAGCTGTAATCCTAGTATTTGGTAGGTAGATGCCAATGGACCAGGAGTCCAGTAGTCCCTTGACTACACAGTCAGAGAGTTCCAGGCCTGCTGGGAGTTATAGGAAACTGTACCTCAAGCTGGTAGAGTGCTAGCCTAGCATGCATGCAGTCCTAGGTTGGACTAGTATGCCCCACATATACTAGGCACATAATTATAATCTCAGCACATGGGAGGTGGAGGCAAGGGATCGGAAGTTCAAAGTCACCCTCAGCTACATAGCAAGTTCAAGGCTGGCCTAGGCTACAGGAGATCCTGTCTCAAACAGAACACGATAAAACCCAAACAAACAGAAGTAGAAAAGAACACAGATCATCTTCCATTGGTCGGTCCGTTTCACAGGGCAACTGTGTTCACTGGAGGAGGGAGCACAGCTTCTTGCCTTCCTATATAGGACTGGGACAAAGGAAAGAAACATTCCTGTCCTCTCAGTCAGTTCTGCCATACCTCCCGTTGAGAGAGGGCACCCATTGAAGCCTCAGGTCATACTGGTGGCCTAACGGCCTGGGGACAGCTTAGGTTTGATACCTGGTAGGGTTTGAATATAGACCATTCTATATATAACTTCTGCTAGAAAAACTGGACAAAAAAGACCGTGATTCATGTTGGCATTTGCAATTTTGAAACTCATTTATCCAGGTCAGGAACCATTTGTTTTGCATCTAACAAGCTGGGCCTGCTACAGCATCTTTCTAACATATGGGCTGTTCATGACCCATCTCTGTACATCTGTCACGGCTGTCAGCAAGGGGAGGCCAACTCGGCAGGCTTCACACCACTGCCTAGCACACGTTCTAACACAGCTGTGCTGGGAAGGGGCACTTGGCCTGGCCCAGTATCTGAAGGATCCCCCAGCCAGCCCTAAACCAGCGTGTGTGTGTGCGTGCGTAAGTGTGTGCTCTAGTGTGCACTCATAGTAGGGAAGCTAAAGGTTGACATTTGACATCTTCCCCAGTTTCTTCTCACCTTTGTTTTTGAGACAGCCTCATTGAACTTGGCAACTTAAAAAATAGCCTAGCCCCTGGGCTCCTGTCTTCTCTCCCCATGTCTTCATCTCTCTTTTCAGTTTCTATCTTTTATTTTCAGTTTGCCTAAGATCACAGGCATATGCCACCACACCCAATTCTGTTCTTTTTCCTAAAAGAAGGAGATGAGAGTCTCTGTGAAATGTATCCTTCCTATATGAGAAGGAGCCATTTTTTAATCATCAGTATAGACCAAGTCTGGACAAATCCTTAGCCCTCCGTCACTCTCCACCCAACTCTACCTAGGCCAGGACCCTCTGCCTTGACACATGGTCATAATTTAAATTTGCTCCTATTCATTCAGTACTTAAGCACTTTCTTGGGAAGTCACCTTTTAAGGCATTTTTCCCCATTTGTGCATGTAACATATAATGTGTGTGGACGTATCTCATAAGCGAATAACTTGTGGAAATCAGTTCTCTCCTTCTATCATATGGACTCCTGGGGATCGAACTCAGGTCATCAGGCTTGTTGGTAAATGCCTTTACACACCGGGGGCATTTTGCATCTTTCTTTTCTCTTTCTTTCTTTCTTTTTTTTGGTTTTTCAAGACAGGGTTTCGGTTTTTCAAGACAGGGTTTCTCTGTATAGCCCTGGCTGTCCTGGAACTCACTTTGTAGACCAGGCTGGCCTTGAACTCAGAAATCCACCTGCCTCTGCCTCCCAAGTGCTGGGATTAATGGCATGCGCCACCATACCCGGCTTTTCTTTCTTTCTTTAAGATTTATTTATTTTATGTATATGAGTACACTGTAGCTGTCTTCAGACACACCAGAAGAAGGCATCAGATCCTATTACATATGGTTGTGAGCCACTATGTGGTTGCTGGGAATTGAACTCAGGACCTTTGGAAGAACAGTCAGTGCTCTTAACCACTGAGTCATCTCTCCAGCCCTCTTGCAAATTTCTTGTGAGGACTTCCATATTCATGTAAGTACAGCACCTAGAACCTGAATGTACTTCCTCTTCCATGCCCTCCCCCTTTAAATCTAGTCTACTTTAGTTTCACAGGTTTAGCGGCAGACCCTGAAGGTAGAGGAGAAAGCTCACGGTTTCCAGGTTTTTATGATTATCAGTAATACTGGCTTCTTGTGCCAGTGCTGGTGCTTGTGTGGGATTAGAAACCCAAGAGTCACATGTCAAAGGCAGTTCTGCTCAAGGCTTGGGCATCGCTCAAGTGTTCTTCACAGCAGTGTCAACTGATATCCCCTTAATCCTGGCCTTCTTAGGAGGGCCCAGGTACATTAACCGCAGGAACTTAGTTCCTGGAGGGAGGATCTCTCTCAATACAACAGTGTAAGGTGGGCAGAGCAGAGTTAATACTCATTCCTAGCAACTTTTTGAATCAGAGAACTCTCAGTCTGAGGGTTTTGGCCAGAAGGCTGGAAGCAGGATGCGGTTGCACTGGTAGCCTCTCAGTCTCATCCTCCTGCCTCCCGAGAGCCTGGCAACATCCAGAAGTGAAAGAGCACTCCTACCCTTAGCACAGCGGAGTCTGGATGCACTCCTACCCTTAGCATAGCGGAGTCTGGATGCACTCCTACCCTTAGCACAGCGGAGTCTGGATGCACTCCTACCCTTAGCACAGCGGAGTCTGGATGCACTCCTACCCTTAGCACAGTGGAGTCTGGATGAGAGCAAACCTAGCTACCGGTTAGTCCTGGCCAAAGACTGAGGAATCTTAGCAACATATACTCTTAGCAGTCTCAGATGCTGGCATGGCTCGGGAGGCCCCAGGGCAGCGACTCCCACATTCTTGACTTTGCTATGTCAGCTGCCAGTTCACTTCACCCCAAACATGTCTATATTCAGAGCTTCCTTGGCCCTCTGACACTCTTCCTTTCCCAGTAGGAATTCCCCAGCACCCACAACATGGCTGCAGGAGCCGTATGAACCGAGAGGTTGTTCAGTGTGCTGCGAAGCCATGTGATGTGTGTGCACCCTGGTCAGTTTCCTGGTGACTTCAGGCAAATTTCCTCCTGTGGAAAATGGGGCAGTGCTAAGAGGTCATGTGCAAATCTGTGTGCATGCATGTGTGTGTGTGGGAGCAGGTGACTGAGATGGTACAGTAAGGCACCATCAATGATCTGTTGGTGACACTGGGTCCTTCTGCTCTGCTGGCCCGTCATACTCAAATCTGTCCAGCTCTGTGTGCTGCAAACTATGAGCTATGTCTTATCAGCACACCTAAGTACTTCTAGCTCTTATGAGGCACTTGCCAAAAGGCAGAATACTATACTCCAAAACTTTTTTTTCTTATTTATTTTTTTTAAAGATTTATTTTATTTATTATATGTAAGTACACTGTAACTGTCTTCAGACACCAGAAGAAGGAATCAGGTCTTGTTACAGATGGTTGTGAGCCACCATGTGGCTGCTGGGATTTGAACTCAGGACCTCTGGAAGAGCAGTCAGTGCTCTTACCTGCTGAGCCATCTCTCCAGCCCCCATGCTGAGCATTCTACTGTGTCCTGCCCTTGTCAGACACTACAGCAACCAAGCCACACACATTCAGTTTGCCAAACGGACAAGACAGCATAGTATCTGGAGAGCCTGTCACATTGTCTTCCCAGTCCCGACTGTGTCCAGAGGAAGCACCCTGGTTCCACTTCTCTCCAAAGACATCCTGGTCCCGCTGTGGTGCTGGCCATCTGGCTCACTGGCCGCATGGCCCAGCTCTCAGGCTCCACAGGCCTGGCTAAGTGCTGGCCAGGGCCTCAGTGTCTTTCTTTTGCCTTAGCTGTGTATACCACACTCAAGGTTACTTCTTAATGTGTCTCTGTAAGGCCCTAGAGGCCCTATGCAGAATTAATTAGAGCACCAAGTTCCCCAAGAAATAGGTGAGCAGGGTACAGAAAGAGGCTTGTTTTATTACTTGACCTCAAACTACTTTAGGGCACTCTGCTCACCCCCTCCCATTAGACAGAAGGTACCAGATACTTTGGAATTCTGACACATCCACCGGGGACAGAAAGAAGGCAAAGGACTGATAGGCCAAGGCAGGGTCAGAGAACTCAGCTCCTGAGAGTCTGTTCCACAAGAGCAGCCAAACAGTGAGTGCTCTTCCGCCTCACAGCCAATGGGGCCGAGGTGAGTGCCCAGGAGAGCACAGGACCATTAGACCCACAAAGGGCGCCAAACCACCCACAAATAGGATTCATTCTTTATGCATCCCCACAAGCATTTCCTTAACAATTCCTAATTCCTGAACAAAAGGCACCACCTCCTATGCAAACCAAGTTCTGCCATTGTTCGAACAAACTATCAGAAAAGAGAGTTTTTTTTTTTTGTGGGGTGAGAGGTTCTGGGGTCAGAACCAAGGGTCCACTGAGGAAGGCCAGGTATTGGCCAACGTAGCTTAGTGTTTTGAAAGTGAGGCAGGGCAGCTAACAATGTGGCTGAGAAAGCAATTCCCACTAAGAGCTCTGATGTGCTCACACAGGGTCCCCATGGGTGCCCGCCTGTGTAGTTCTCAGCCTCCATTCTGCAGTCTTCATACTCAGTCCAGTGTGTGGCCAGGCAGGGCCGAGAAGATTTCTACCCCTCTGTGGCTTACGCCTATGAGAAATAGCCACTTGTTTAGGGAATAGCCACATCCACTTCAGGCAGAAACTGCTGGCAGTTTCTCTGCCCCCCCCCGCCCCCTCTGACTCTTCCCCACCAGAGGTGGCAGAGCGTGGTTTCTCAGCTGTTAAAGCAGAGAGGGCCTTCTCTCCAACAGGCAGCCCCTCTCCTGTACTCCTGCAGGCCTGAGAGATGGCTGTGTGCTGGGAGGCTGCTCACCCTCTTTTGGCTCAGCCTAAAGCACTTCAAAATCCTTCCTTATACAGAACACAATTCTGTGTCTCTTGGACAACTTTAGAAAATGTTTTATTATGAAAAACTGAAATCCATATCCAAGTTTCGAATAACAGAAGGATTGTACACACTCCTTTCCCAGGCTCAGCCACCACCAAACACCACCTGCTTTCATCTCCAACCTCCCGACTCTCCTGGGACAGTTTTAGAAAAGACTGCCAGTGTAGGAGAGGGAAACACTACATGCCCACATTTGCAGCCTCCCCTGTAGCCAGAGTGGTGTGATGACCCAGGTCTGCTGTGGGGCCACTTTTAAGTCTTACTGATGCTAATACACATTGGTACATGCACCTTGATTTGTGCATGTACCTAAGTCAGTCAAACCAGTATCACCTGGGTTACATATGCCCAGCTGGGAATAGACACAGCTAGGAGAAAGAGACAGCCTTTTCTAGAGAGGTGACGAACACTGAATACAGGCCACCAATGGAAAAGACTCTTTGAGGGCTGGCAGGGCTGACACTCATAGACAAGTCTCCCTGATCCACTGACTCCCCAATCTCTTAGGTCTTTGCTGAGAGGAACCCCAAGTTACCATGAGTACATGCCCCTCAATCCTAAGGGTTGAAGAGCAGCTGCATATCCGGGCAGAGTTGGCTCTGGATGCTGGGGTACACAGGACCACCACACAGCACGAGAAGGATCAGGCCACTGCAGCAGGTGACATGCCAGGCAGAACATAGGTGGCCCCTGTCTTACAGGCATGGAGGTCCTATCCCAATGGGGTGCTGGCTGGTTCTGGTTAAAGGACTTCCTTCATCATCCAAGTCTCGGTAGAGACCATCTGCCTCGATGCCAGCTTGGTATGTTCTGTGTCACCTGTACCGTCCTTCACAGATGGATATGAACAGACCAGGAGTTCAAATGTAGCTTGTAAACTTCCTTTTTGGGTAATGAGATGCTAGCCATCTGGTGCCACCAATTCAGTTTTGGTTGCTACAAATACTGCCCCCAAGGCCTAGATGGGAGGCCCATTGTGACCCAGTGTTCTTAGCCTTAGGCTGGCATCAGCTCACCTGAGCCCTTTCTGGAAGACTGATGTGGCTCACGCCATCCACAGGCCAAAAAACAAAGCTGTGGTAAGGCCACAGAGCTGGGTCTGAGCAGGAAACGGAATGCTGTCTTTGAAGCCCATTCTCCCCCATCCCCATGGAACAGATGATGGAATTTAATGCTATTCAATGCTTCCTAGGCAGGAAGTCTGAGTGGGGAAGTCTCCTAAGGAGCATAATATAAAGAACATGAGGTCCTTACATACTCCCCATCTCCATTTCTTCTTCTTTAGCCCAGGCTGGTCTGTAGCTATGTAGCCCAGGCTGCCCTCAGATTTGCAGCAATTCTTTGCCAGTCTTCCAAGCACTGGGACTCTAGGTGTGTGCAGCATGACTGGAAAGAATATCCCTTGACTAAAACCTGAAGAACTACCGAGGTAGAAAATATATCTGAAGTAGACTTTTTTTTTTTAAAGGAGAAAGGGGAATAGGAAAAAACAAAAAGCCACTTAGTGTTAATTTATCCCCATGTCCCCCACCTTACATGACAGTCTCACATAAGAGAAAAGTGGAGTGCAGTGAGAACAAATCCCAGAGACTCAGTGTTAACTGTCCACCAGGAAGCCCCCTTAGGAGTCTCCAGGAAAGGCTGACTTTAAAGAGGCTTGTGACCATCCCGGACAGGTCTGAGATGAGGTGGCTGGGCCTAGCTGGCAGAGGCAGAGCACAGGGAAGGGGCACGGCACCCTTACTCTCACCAACCTCACAGAGGGTTCTGTTTGTTTATTTAAAGACAATTTTTAAAAAGGAAAATGAATGAAACCAGGTGAGATTAACATACATTAAACAAACTGCAACGTAGAAAAGGGGACTTGCTGGAAACATGATGAGGAACACTGGAAGTATTTCATAGACACACAGAGGAGCTCACATTGTCAATAGGATTCAGCTGCTAGGAATCCTCCCAAGAATGTCAAGGTTTCATTTTGCTCAGCCTGAGATCTCGCTCAATTTCAAACTGCCTGTGGTCCACTCGATCCAGAAAAGCTTTCCGTTCAATGTACCTGGATGAAGACAAAAACAGTGTCAGTACAGTCTGGCAGGAGAGGCCTCTCTGGTATGGCTCCAACCTCAGGGTAAGCCAGGCTTGTTCAGGTGACTATACTCTGGACTCTCTCACTCCATCCAAACCACTTCCGTTTTGTCCACAAAAGGACAATTCTGTTCAGCCACGAATGAAACTACACCGTAGAAGGATGAGTTTTCTGTTTGTTTTGAGACAGGGTTTCACTCTGTAGACCAGGCAGGCCTCAAACTCAAGGCCTCTGCCTCCTCAATGTTGGGACTAAAGGTGTGCACTAGCACACAAGGAGAGAGAACATCTTAAAAGGAGAAAGTAAAGGAAAATGATAGTTAGCAAAGTATTCAATTTTATCACAGGACTTTGAGGAAAGGAGAAAGAATGCCGTCTGAGTTCACACCCTATATTGGTAAACACTGCCTGGGCAATTCTGGTCAAAGCTTGAATCTCTGAGCCTCACAGCAGTCCACAGCAACAGAAGGACTGTGTTTCTGGCCTCAGAGGCACACTGAGTTGGCAGGTGAAAGAACATATTCTTTTTAAAAAGATGTGTTTTGTGCTTGTGTATGTGGGGGCCGGCACTGTGGCGGTCAGAGGATACCTACCTCGCAGGGGCTGCTTCTTTCCTCCCGCCATGTGGGTCCTGGGGACTGAGAGAGGATGCAGGTCCTCCCACCCGCCCACCCTGTGGGTCCTGGGGACTGAGAGAGGACGCAGGTCCTCCCACCCACCCACCCTGTGGGTCCTGGGGACTGAGAATGAAGGTTGCTGAGCTTCACAGCAGGCGTCTCACAAAGTTTCTGTGTCTATGTTTTTGTGTATCTCAAAAGGCACAAAAAAACCTACCCCTAAAAATGGAAGAAGCAGGATAGAAGACTGAGCTGGAGGCGGTGGTACACACATTTAATCCCAGCACCCCCAAGGAAGAGGCAGGTGGAGCTCTGGGAGTTTGAGGCCAGCCTGGTCTACAGAGTGAGTTGCAGAACCTCCAAGGGGCGCCCTGAGAGTGGGAGCGGCTGAGGTTTGCAGGGTTAGTCCGCTTCCTCTGCTCCTTCCCTGGGTATCTACGCGGTTTGGGGCCAGGCTGCACCCGCGTCACACACAGGGTCTGCCTGGAAGTGGGAGCTCTGGTTCTGCTCTGGCTCTCAGGCCAAGGTCAGAGCTCTCTCTCGAGTCTCCCTCAGTCTTCCCAGACAGGGTGGGAGGGAGGCAGCCTACGCTGGCAGGCACGCTGGTCAGAAGGGAGCCGGCTGCTTAATGACACACAGCTGCATTTCACTGTACCTTTCTTGCCATAAAGTGTGCTGTGATTTGTTTTCAGTGAGGAACTCTCTGCTGCTAATTAATCTACTGAGGGAGCAAAAGTGTCTAAAAATGGAAGACATAATTGAGTCTCTGCACTAATTTTTCTTTGTTGCACCATGGAAAATGTGCATCTGTCACTACAAGGTTATCACACTCACGGTGAGAGTGTGACCAGTTCTAGGAACCTGTGTTCTTCACCGAGTTCAGGCCCTGTTTGCCTGCCCTTCAGCACCCTGAAGAAAGAGCGGTCCATTCCATCTGCTTGCCAGCTGAGCCTGTGGCTACTAGCAATCTACACGAGGACTGGTCAGAAAACAGTTCTTAGGCCAGAGGAGCTAAATTTGAATCCTGTCACTCACTGTCTGTGCAGTATAAACTTAGCAGTTCTCGGTTTCCTAACAAAGATATGTATGTATAGTGTTTGCATACACACACACACACACTCACATACACACAGACACACTCACTTCCTATTACTGTTGAGGCTGGGATAATAAGACCACTCCTACATTTTTATTTTTGGAGACAGGGTTGCATGTGCTTCAGGCCACAAGCTTCTGTCTTTACCTTCGTAGTGGCTAAGATTATGTGTATGAACCCCTGTGCCTGTCTTATGTGATGCCAGGACTTTTGTATATACTAGACAAACTCTATACCAACTGAACCATATCCCCAGATCTCAAAATACTGCCTTAGGAAAACAGCACAAAGCGCCCAAACCCAGAAAGCTACAGAAAGACCATCCTCCTGACTGCAAAGGGCTGCTATGAGGAGTAAATGAAATACTAACAATGCTTAGTATGGACCAGGAATCCAATGAAGTGTCAGCTAAGACTGTCACTATGACTTTAGGCAGCCAGCTTCCATCAGGGTCCCAAGGACAGCAGATGGCCCAAGTTGGGATGTGTGCCGTCTGAAACTAGTAAGTACCATCTGTTCTGGACCAGGAATTAGGCTGCGGTGTCAAAACTGTCAACAAAGCCAGAATAGCAGGAGCACAATAACGCTGCGCTTAGGTTTGACACAAGTCTCTTGGGTGAAAATAAAGGAGACCCAGTTAGATCTGAAATTCAGATCCCCTCGCAGAGAGTGGGGGCAGATACTGTACATGCTCCTTCAGATAAAAGCACAAGATGGGGACCTGGGTGAGGAGGTGTGGACACACTAACAACACAATGTGGCAGCCTGAGGCCGTCAGGCATGGCTGCTTAGAAAATGACCCAAGGGCCGCACTGACTGCCTACCCTTGATCTGGACCTATAGGACCTGGCAGTGCTGTGTAAGCATCACACATGGATGTTTGAGGCCAGAGCTCTCAGGCTATCTCCTGGGAGACCAGGACAGAGAAGAAGAGATCCTTACATTGGGATGTTTACCACGTATGGATAAGGGCTAGTGTGTGTCCACAGGACCTGGAGTCTACCAAGAGCAAAGTCCAGAATAGATGCTAAAGGGGCAGCAGCAACAAGTTACAGTCACACATGCAACTCAGTTCTCAGTAAGTCCACTGAAGATCAAGACAGCCACTTGCAGCTGCTAAGAGGATCCTGTGACAGCTTGGTCTATATCCAAGAGGTGAACCATAGACAAACCTTCCGTTGGACATGGACTTGCTGAAGTACAGAAGCCGACCAGGTGCTGTGGGTGAGGCTGACTTTGATATCTACTATTGGTGCTTTGGGAGAGGTATTAATTTTTGAACTTTTGTGGGTTTTCTTTCTTTTCTATAAAGCAGAAATAAAAATGTAAATGCTCTTCTGTGGATGCAATGAAACACCCACATGAGTGGCTTTGGGTTTAGGTTCTTGCTTCTCATCAATGTAATCGCACCCACTATCTGCAAGGCCTAAGACAGGATATGTGGAATAGAGAGCAAGCCGGAAATGCTCCCAAGGCAGCCTTGAAGGCCACCTGAGGGTTCACCTACTTCAACTGGGTCATGGGGATTTCCAGGAACTTTAATTAGGCCGCAGTTCCAGAACAGCCCCGCTGGTTGACAAGCACGATGGGAATTATGGTTCTTGCTGTCTTTCTGGCCCGTGCCCAACCCTCAATCAGACTGACCTACAAGGAAACCTAGGGCTGAAGGGGTGGGCATCCTGTACTGCTATGCTTTTATGGCCCATTTAAGTAGCAGCAGCTTTTTATTTTATTGATTTACTAATCAATTTAAAGATTTACTTGTTTATGCATATGAGTACTCTATTTGAAGGTGTGCCTGCATGACAGGACAGGGCATCAGATCCATTGGTTGGGAGCCACCATTTTGGTGCTGGGAATTGAACTAAGGACCTCTGGAACAGCAGCCAGTGCTCTTAACTACTGAACCATCTCTCTAAGCCCTGTCTGTCTGTCAGCCAAGAAAGGCTTTTCTCAAAATAAATAAATAAATAAATAAATAAATAAAATTTTGAAAAAAAGAAAGAAAGGCTTTCTCTGTATAGCTCTGGATGACTAGGAACTCCCTATGTAAACTAGGTTGGCCCCAAACTCATAAAGATAGCCTACCTCTGCCTCCCCAGTGCTGGGATTAAAGGTATGGGCTACCACACCTGGCAAAGCAAGCAATCTTTATTATCATTAACAAAATATGCTAATAGCATCAAAACCCTAGGTGGTATTCTAGTT
Organism: Mus minutoides; assembly: GCA_902729485.2. Taxonomy (NCBI): domain Eukaryota; kingdom Metazoa; phylum Chordata; class Mammalia; order Rodentia; family Muridae; genus Mus; species Mus minutoides. The sequence goes on along the minus strand of CACVCL010019121.1, from coordinate 89,179 downwards.
TTCCTTTCAGAGCCAGGTTATACACAGTAGGTTCTGCCCTCTTTCCAGTCTTCCCTGAGATTCAGACACTGTGTAGGAAGAGCAGGGAGCACTATCAGGGAAGATGTCAGCACCTCTTGTCAAAGACCCTCACCTGCCCAGTGTCAGGGCTGGCTAATGCGTGTATCTGGTGCCACACAAACGGCTCAATATCAATCAACCTCAGCTCTTGGTGGGCAACAGAAATGCTAAGACTCAGCCTGGGGTAGCCCCAACAAGGCAGGATTCCTCCACTCTGAGAATGCAACTGAAAGATGCAAACTGCTAGGCCTGGGCTTGGCCCTGAAGCCAACATATCTCATATTACCGCAAGGCTGCGATGGTCTTGGGAGACAGACTCCTGATAGATTCTTCAGAGAATGAGAAGTATTTAGCAGTCCCTCCTTCACATTGTCCAAATGACCAAATACTTGATTTCCAAATCACTGAGCTCTGTGACCTTCCGCTTAACTGGACAGAGAGCAACAGCCAAGACCAAGCCAGTGTTTCCCATCACTGTGCATTTTATATATCGATCCTCTCTCCTCCATGCGGGGCCTCTGCCTTGGCATTATTATTTGGAAATCTACCTGTGTGGTTAGTTAGCAGAGCTGGAGGAAGCCATGCTCAACATGTGAACAAAGTCAGCTAACAGCCTGACTGTCTCTGGGATAGCACTTCATCCTGCTGACTAAAAATGCTATACAAACCCTATTCTCATCTGTTACGCTGGACTTTTCCAATACTGTCAGGCTGCAGAGCAAAGCTGGGGCATCTGCTAGCTAGTGCATCGGGCATTTAGACACTGCAGTGGTTGTGGTATCTGCTCTGGGGGCTTACTGCACAGTAATAAAACCTAACAGTGGTGATATGACTGAGGGAGTGGAGCTATTCTAGATTAGCTTTCTTAGGGAAGGTACACTGCAGAGGGAGGGGCTCTAAGGCTGGATTGCAGCAAGCAGCTGGAGAAGCTGACAGAGGTTGGCAGGAAAGGCCTTTTTCTTTTGAGTCACTGGCAGAAAATGATGGGTAAATCTCAGTACCAGTGTTTGCTTGGGAAGGAGGAAGAGAACAGGGGCCCACGCCCAGGTTGGAGGCTGGGGAAGTGAAAAGGCACCTGGGAGACTTGGGGATACCTTCAAGCTCTCCCGCACACCAAATAGCTGGATACGACCGAAACAAATAACGTGACCAGCTTTCCAGTAGGGTCTAAGTCTGGGGATGATCAGTTAAGTGGGAGAAAAAAATTATAGCAGAGGCCTGGGAGGAGGCAGGCATTTTGCCCATTTGCTCCATTCCCCTAATACCCTGAGAGGCACATGGAAAGGTTCCCACTGTACAGTTGACTAATAGGGCCTGTCCTCATTAGCTCTTTGTTGCTGAGGCAACACTGACCACGACCAGCAGATAAACCACAACAGCAGGTTTGTTTGTTTTACAAGTGCTAGTCCATTACAGAGTAAGCCAAGGCAGGAACTCAAGGCAGGCACCCAGAGGCAGGATCTGAATGAGAGAGGGCTAGGATTAAGGGTGTATTACACTGGGGTGGGGTGGGAGCAGTGGTGGCAGGGGTGGTAGTTTGAATAGCTGTGATCCCCACAGACTCACTGTGTTTGAATGGTTGGCCACAGGGAGTGGCACTGTTAGGTGTGGCATTGTGGGCAGCTATAAGCAGCCCAGTGTGTGTGCTAGGAATTACACTTAGGTCTTCAGGAAGAGCAGCAGGCACTTTAAACCACGAAGCAGCTCTGGTCCTACTTACATCCTTTTTTTTTTTTGGTATCTCCATTAACCTCTAGTTGTTGCTATTGCTACTTTTGACTCTGACATAAATAGGCTTCTCTTCTGTGCACTCCTTTGTGATCTGCTTCTTTCAAAACTAATCTACTGGTTTTGCCTGCTTTGACCTTCATTTAAGTAGAGTCACAGCCTGCTTCCTATTCTATGTGTTGATGATGTTTTGGGGATTCCCATTGCTAGGCAGTAGCCCATGGTGTAGACAGATGATATTTATTTAACTGTAACACTACTGACAGACCTTTGGGTTGTTTCTTGGTTTGGATGGTGTTCATATTATTGGTACACACCTGCAGTTTTCCAGGGAATAAAGTTAAAAGTGAACTGAATTATGAAAATTTCCATTATTATAGACATGACTAACTCTAAGGATCCTGAGCTGATCACAGTATAAGTAGTGCTTTCCAGTTTAACTAGCTACCTCTCAGATGTTTATCACATGAAGAGATTGCCTCTTTAATAACTGGTAAAACTCTTGTTTAAAATCTACTTTGTGGGGGGCTGGTGAGATGGCTCAGCGGGTAAGAGCACACCCGACTGCTCTTCCAAAGGTCCTAAGATCAAATCCCAGCAACCACATGGTGGCTCACAACCATCCGTAACGAGATCTGGCTCCCTCTTCTGGAGTGTCTGAAGACAGCTACAGTGTACTTACATATAAAAAATAATAAATAAATAAATATTTTAAAATGTCAGGGTTGGGGCTGGTGAGATGGCTCAGCGGGTAAGAGCACCCGACTGCTCTTCCGAAGGTGATAAGTTCAAATCCCAGCATCCACATGGTGGCTCACAACCATCCGTAACCGGATCTGGCGCCCTCTTCTGGAGTGTCTGAACACAGCTACAGTGTACTTACATATAATAAATAAAATAAATCTTTAAAAAAAAAATGTCAGGGTATCAGTTTTCTTTTGGTTAGTACTTGCATAACATTTTTTTCCCTAACCTTTTTATTTTCAATGTTTCTTCATTTCACATCAATCTTTTTTTTTTTTTTTTAAAGATTTATTTTATTTATTATATGTGAGTACACTGTAGCTGTCCTCAGACACTCCAGAAGAGGGAGCCAGATCTCATTACAGATGGTTGTGAGCCACCATGTGGTTGCTGGGATTTGAACTTCTCACCTTCGGAAGAGCAGTCGGGTGCTCTTACCCACTGAGCCATCTCACCAGCCCCACATCAATCTTTTTAAAAGAACAAATTATGGTTTGATTAAAAAAATTTTTTTAATCTGTTAATTTTTTACTTTTAACTGGAATATTTAGTTTATTCACATTAAATAAAAATGTGAATAATCTAATAAATGTAGTCTTAAATCTACCATCCTACGTGCTAGAGCGATGGCTCAGCCAGTATTGCTATTGTTGAAGACCCAAATTCTGTCCCTACCTACAGGAGGTGGTTTATAACTGCCTATAATTCCAGTTCCAGAGGATCTGAAACATGTGCACACATCCATAAGGCACACATAGACAAAATTAAGTATAAAACAAAATCCGGGCGTGGTGGTGCATGCCTTTAATCCCAGTACTCAGGAGGCAGAGGCAGGTGGATTTCTGAGTTCTAGGCCAGCCTGGTCTACAAAGTGAGTTCCAGGACAGCCAGGGCTACACAGAGAAACCCTGTGGGGGAAAAAAAAAAAACCCCACCCAAAAACCAACCAACCAAACCCCCCTCCCCCAACTTGGGCTGGCAAGATGGTTCAGTGCGTAAGAGTACCGACTGCTCTTCCAAAGGTCCTGAGTTCAAATCCCAGCAACCATATGGTGGCTCACAACCACCTGTAATGAGATCTGTTGCCCTCTTCCCATGTGTCTGAAGACAGCTACAGTGTACTTACATATAATAATAAATAAAGCTTTGGGCTGGAGAGAGCAAAGGTCCTGAATTCAATTCCCAGCAACCACATGATGGCTCACAACCATCTGTACAACTGCAGTATATTCATATATATAAAATAAATAAATAAATCTTTTAAAAATAGAATGTATACTGAAAGAGGAAATTGGCAGTTGTCATGGCAGTTCCAGGTACAGGGAAGTCCCAGTTTAAAGAAGAATGAAAGAGGAAACTGGTGGTTATCACGGCCTCCAGCCCTCCAGGTACCAGGATGTCCCAGTTTAAAGAACAACCACAAGAAGTATGTTCCCAATTGAATCAATTGCATCCGCACTTGTAGCTGATCAATCAGCCAGAAAATCAATACCTGATTCTGTAATTCTTTTTTAAATTTAGAAACACCCCTTGAGGTTTGCCCCCCTCACTTTCCCAATCGCGTAAAGACAAGGTTTTTTCCTTTATGAACCCCGATACCCTGAGCCCGAGCCTCGCTACCGCTCTCCTACCCTATTGTTTCAGGGCCGACTGCAGTCGGAGCTTGCTTGAACTCACAAAGTAACTCTCTTGTGTGTCTGCATCGGATCCTGAGTCCTTGATGGTCTTCTTGGGGGTCTAGTGAATTGGGCATAACATTATCCATGCACCATGTGTGCCTGGTGGCAGTGGAGGCCTGAAAGGGCATCAGATCCCCTGAGACTAAAGTCACAGACTGGTGAAAGCTGCCATGCAGGAGCTGGTAATTTAACTGGTTTTCTAGAAGAACAGCCAGTGCTATACCTACTAAGCCATTTTTCCAGCCCTGTGTAGGTCTTTTAAATATATATTTTTTAAATCTTCTTTTCTCTTTCACTGTATTTTACTAACGCTCTCTCATTTCTAACAGACTTCTTTTTTTTTTAGATTTATTTTATTTATTATATGTAAGTACACTGTAGCTGTGTTCAGACACTCCAGAAGAGGGCGCCAGATCTCGTTACGGATGGTTGTGAGCCACCATGTGGATGCTGGGATTTGAACTTATCACCTTCGGAAGAGCAGTCGGGTGCTCTTGCCCATTGAGCCATCTCACCAGCCCTCTAACAGACTTCTATCTGCTGAACACAGCGAATGTTTTCAACCCAATAATCAAGTCTCAGGAGAGACAAGCCAGTGTAGTACACTCTGGCCCTTCTGCTATTTTAGATCCCTGTGCAAAATTGAACAGCTTAAATAGTCTGACCTGGATCTAGTGATTAAGCAACCTCATAATAAAAGTAAAACATATTAGATAGCATCCAGGTTGATTTATATACTATTAAGACATATTTAGAAATGAATACTTCTAGGGCCAGTGAGATGGCTCAATGTGTAAAAGTGCTTGCTGCCAAACCTGATGACCTAAATTCAATCCCTGAGACCCATTATGTAAGGAACAGCCTGAAACCCATCATGTGCCCCCTACCCCCATAAATAAATGTAAAAGAACCAAATCAACCAAACAACCAAACAGCAAAAATGGAAAATCAAATGCTCCTAAGTTGCTTCAAATAATGTTAAAGTCTTACTTAGGAGACTAAGAGCTGGGTATAATCTCATGCCTATAATCTCACTCAGTACTAGGGAGGTTGAAGCAGGGGGTTGTACAGGCTAGCTTGGGGCTACAGAGTGAAACTCTATGAAAAAGAAATACAGCCCCTAAACAGCCCCCTCCACTTGTTCTTATTATAATTTAGGATGTGCATTTATTTATTTGCCCACCCACCAATTTGTCTGCTTGCATTTATTCATTTATTCATTCATTTATTTATTTAGTTGGCTACCCTGAACTCACTATGTACCAGGCTGGCTTCAAACTCAGACACTTATCTACCCTTGCCTCCCAAATGCTGAGATTAAAGGCTAATTTAGGCTAATTAACAACTTGAATGACATGTACTTATTATGTAGGCCTTCTTATGAGTGACTAGCATTCTTCAAAGTGCTTTATGCACATTACATCCCTATAAGTAAGTAATACATACATTCTGCACTACCTCCTAAGATCTGCACATCTGGAGTGAAGGTGTAAGATTCTTCCAGTTTTACTGGCAAAGGAGCTGAGATAACTGCTGTGCTGAGAGAGAAGATCTTACTGGTGTGGGGCAGGGTTGATGAGAGGCCCAGACCATATAAAGGGCCACGCACTGCGTCAGGGGTGAGAAATGCTGCCGTGTAGCCATGGGCCCCATTCCTTATGTTTCTTTTGCACTCCCTAAACATGTAATGAGCTCCATTTTCTTTTACTCATCCCAAACAAAACAAAACAAAACAAAACAAAACAAAACAAAACAAAACAAAACAAAATCCCCCATGCATGAGAGCTGGATGTGGTGGCTCTTGCCTGTGATCCCAGAACTTGGAGGACTGAGACAGGAGCATTGCCATGATTGTAAGGCTGGACTAGGTTATAGAGTGAGATCCTTTCTCAACAATCCCACAGGGAAAACAAAACAAACACTAACAAGGAAAAGATCACTTTTGGCTTATGGAATACCCTCTTTACTCCAGACTGGATGGGAAATAGTATGGCAACGGCCTCTTACGTATCATATGGTCTGCAGCAAACAGTCCTACCACATACAGGGCCACAGTAACACAAAGGAACAAACTAGCACCACACATTCATGATAACATGACAATATCCTGGCACTTGAACTAGCCAAGTGATTCAGATTAAGACAAGCCAGTCATAGTGAGCCAGACCCCGTCTTGTGAATAAACCGGGCAACTTATAGTTCACTGAAGCTGTAATTCACTAACCTGGGAACACTGCTGCTCATGGATGAGATCTGCTTCATTTTAGAGCAGAGTTTCACCAGTAACTGAAGCCCTATTTACCTAAACAGTTTGAAACAAGCCGCTGTAGAGCTCTGAGGCTGTGGAGGACAGACCCCCTTCTTACCCTTCTTTCCCTCGGTTATGGATGGCCAGTTCTTCACCAATCCCTTCTTCTTCCTTGAAGCTCTCCCAGTCCAGTTTGGACTTCTCAAGGGTGCTCATTTTCTGTTTCTTGGCTCCAATTTTCCCTAAAAGGCTGCTCATACCACTTGCTCTTTTTATCCTATGGAAGAAAAATGACTATGAGAACTCTGATTTCTGCATTGACCGTGTGTTGTCGTTGTTGTTGTTGTTGTTGATGTGTACATGAGGGTCCCAGATTGAAGCCATCTGTCTCAATAGAAACCATGCTTATACCTAGGGTATGTTCTTTGCTGTGTAGCAACTATAGACAGAGCATTATCCTAACACGCCTTTCCTGCCTAACATAGATGACTGCTTAGCTGCACAGCTGACAGGAAGCCCTCGCCCCTTCAGACCTCCTTGTACTGGGTGGCAGGTCCCTGCTTGCAGGGAGGGAGGAGAATGGAGGGGTTCAGGCAAGGCTTTGAAATCACACACAGGCACAAGCTCGAATTCCAGCTCTGCCCCAGTGACTCAAGGCTAGCTGTTCAAGTGCATGTGCCTTGGTTTCTCAACCTACACTGAATGCTTACTCATGGACGGCGAGGAATTGTCCATGCAAACAGTCAACACAGCATCCGGCATAGGGTCAAGGTGCAGTTAGCTGCTGGCCACTGTGAGTCACTGTCCTCGTTTGTGCTTTGAAGCCCCAGGGGACTCTTCCACAAAGTAAGAAACAGTTTCCAGTACACACGAGCAACGAGTCACAGCACCATGACTTTAAAGGCACCTGCCTTTCAGCTCCTGTAAGCTGGGGCCTGGTTTAAAGGCACCTGCCTTTCAGCTCCTGTAAGCTGGGGCCTGGTTTTTCCCAGGAGGTGGAGAACATCCAGAAAGCACTGTACAGCCTGTGCTCTACGTGCTGGTGATGCTATCTATCATGGGCTGTGGGAGAAACCCCAAATGCCAAATTCAAGTCTTGGCAGGTCAAATGTTTCCAGTCAATGTTTCACGATGGAGATAAGGGAAAGAGAAGGTGGCTAGAGTTTGTAAGAAGGTGACATGAGGAGAAGAAGCCATAGAAAGAACATGGGTTAAACAAACAAACCCCTATCTTTTGTGGGTTGGGGGCAGGAATGTGCAGATCACGGGACAACTCTGTGGCCATCTTCTTTCTATCTGGCAACATCACCAGACTTACAGGCTTCTGTTGTTGGGTGCCAAGGACCTTTGTCCACCAAGCCATCTTGCCAGCCTGCTTTTGGTTTTATGAAAGTAAATGAGTTCTCTGCTGGAAGAGACCAGAGGTTCCTTCCTGCTTCAGAGATAGGTGCTGCCTAGCAGTGCCATGCTTACTCTCACAGGTTTCTCAGCCTCTGTCCATCTGATTTGAGTTTGGCTTGCTGTAGTTACAGTGGCCCGCTCAGGTTAGTGTGGAGGGGAATGTTTCTGAGCTGACCTATTATCATTCTAACCCATCATGAAACCATGGACCATGGGCTACTTGTGTCCTAGGCCAACAAGTCAGTGCCCACACCAGACATAAGACAAGACGTGGGAGTGGTACATTCTCACTCTAGTGACACTGGTGTTAGACAGAGGATGTTAGTGTCCCTGTCTAGGTCACATCCAGTGTATTATGATACACTGGACTCATTAACTATTACTGGTCTACAGAGTGAGTTCCAGGACAGCCAGGGCCACACAGAGAAACCCTGTCTCAAAAAAAAAAAAAAAAATCAATTCTGAATGGCTAGGCAGGCTTCACTGTTCTTGTGTTGAGCTGGATAAACAAGCGAAGTTCAGAGAGGCTAAACAAAAAATACTACAAAGGTCGAACCAGCAAAAAGTATAAACTCAGGACAAAGTGAGACCGCAGGACCTGAGCATCTCCAAGATGAGAAGCTGTTTGAGAATTTCTATGAGCAATTTTATTGTGCTTAAGATAATTGTAAATTAGACCAAATGCATCATATGCATCTATGTAAGGAATCCAGGTCCTCCGTGCAGCAGTACTGACCTTCTGTAATCATGACAAAGTTCACTACAACTGAGCGGTAACTGCTGCCTGGTTAAGGATACACGCGTTCCATGTTCTACTTTGCTCTGTGCCCTCAGCGGGACTCTGACTCATTGCTCTCTGTAGAAAGAGTCTGCTGCTGCGTATCCTGTGAGGCCCTGGCCTACCTGTCTGTTTATAAGAAGCCTGGAAAGGAACTGAAGAGGAGGATCCTAATGACTAGGTTGGTAGAACTTGTCAGTAGGATTGTGAGAAGGCACAAGACCATCATTCCCTGCAATCTTTAACACCAATTTCAATAACCAGGCACCAACAGAAGAGTTTTTGGGTTGAAAGGGCATTTAGAATCATCTTTTCATGCATTGATTACAATCATTCAACAGAGACATTCACAGCTCCACTGTGCTCGGGATTAGGAACACAAGAAAGCTACAAGGCCTGATCTGTGGCTATGAGAAAGAAATTAGCAAAAAGGGTAACAAATAGGCAAACTGTGACCATTTACTAAAAGACCCCAAAGAGGACATTGCTGAGGGGCTGTTTAACCTTATCTCATGCCTGCATTAATCAAACTCCACTTCAGGGAGGTAGAAAGCTGCCACAGTCCACAGTGGTGGGTCCAGGACAAGTCCAGTGCTCCACACCCCAGCTGCTGTGCTTGACCTCACAGAACAGGGACACAAATCCTATAGCTTCGCACACAGCCCAGTTTCCACTACTGCTCAGTTGGGGAGAAGCGGCTACCTGCCCTGGCTCTCACTGTGTGCAGGATCCATGCCTTCCCCTTTTCTATTTGAGTGCAGCCTCGGCCAGCCTGGAACTTGCTATGTACACAGACCTGACCTGGAGCCTAAGAGATGCTCTACCTGCCTGTGCTAGGATTAAAGGCGTGACCACCACACCCTGCCAGTTTACTCACCGGGTCTCACCCACAGGGAGGCTTACTCACATTGAAAGGAGTGTTAGAGTTTTGATTGACCAAGGCCTAGATTTGACAGCATAGTTAAACAAATTTCCCCTCTCAACAAAAAGACTCAATAGTATGCTTGAAATGACAGACTAGGAAAATTAATTCCAAAACTGGACCAGCAAGGACAGGGCTGTGTTTGGGAGAGCTAGTGACCTTTCCTCATACAGAGCTGGGCTCAAGTCTCCACTTCTCATATCAAAACTGGCAGAACCACTAACACACAAATCATCTGCCACTAGATTCTTTGGCAGAGATTTATGTTTTCCTTAGTGTCTGTCATCTGTTCACAGGGGAGGGACACACGAACTATTCCCAGGGCCACGCACAGGTCTGGCACCTTGTACGAAGGTGAAGAGAGCTCCAGCTGGGAGTTCCCCGTTGAGGGCTTGGGGCTGCTGGTCCTTCCTTTGGGCTTTCTTAGATTCAGCTCAAGTCTGACTATGATTTGACTACCCACCTGGTAACTCATTGCAGCCTCAAAGCAGAGCACTCACGTAAAGGACCGAAGCCAGTAACACAGGTCTCCCTCACCACTCACACCTCACCACTGAGCTGGAAAGCAGAAAGTCTGGAAGAAGCCCTAAAAGAACCTCATGGGTTCAGACCCCCAGAGTGCTCTGTATTACCGAAGCCGACAGAACACCAGGAAAAGCATGGCTCCCATCAGCGAATGGTGAGAAGGAAAGCTGGCACGCAGGTGCAGCTTCTCAGCTCTATACTAGCACCGTGGTCTGCAGACGGACTGCCTGCCCTGGTGATAACCCAAGAGGGAGGGCCTTTGTTGGTGTGGTCTGATTTCAGATTGGTTTTCTCCCTGGGATAGGTAGGGTCTTGCACTGTAGTCCAGTCTGGCTTCAGATTTTTAAAATATGTGATTATTTTGATGGCACAAGTCCTGAACTCTGTCTCTTCAGAAAACAATGCTATGAGCCCCTTTCCATGGGCTAACTGTGGAGGTCTGCTCTGTCCTGCTGTGGACTCTCAGCGGGCAATACCAAAGAGAGCAACGTCACTGTAGCTGGCTGGGGATCATTTGGAATAAAGAGCTCCCCCTAGGAAGAGCCATCCGATTGCAGCCAGTAAGACATGAATCACCCTCTCCAAAGCAGCAAAACTGCTTTCTTTAGCCACACAGTCTCCTGGATTCTGCTGTAACCATGCTGTTAATAAAATTGGGGACAATTAACAGGACCTGGGTGTTCTCAAGTGACACCAATATGAGAGATAAGCCAGGTGATAGAATGCTCCTGTGTTCAGCACTGAGTAACCAAGGCAGGTAGCAGCCAGCCTGGCTACAAGGTGAATCTCTTATGGGGTGGGGGTGGGGTGGGGGAGGGAAGCAAAAAGAAAAATGCAAATGGACATAACTTCCCAGCAAGTGCATGAGTTGTAAGGCACGGCACTTCACCTTCCTGCTGTTTCCACTTGTGAGCAAGTTTATGACAGAGAATGCCTTGGTTCTTCAGAAACCAAGATTCCACTAAGCTAGTGTTTCTGTTTGCATGCAGACGCTTGAAATGTATAAAACAGGTGTGGGTTGTAGCTTCAAACCTGAGTTGCTGAATTTGCCCCTAACCAAACCCTAACTTGAATGAGATGCATTCAAGCCAAATAACTAGAGACCGAGAACTGTGGTCCACACCTATGATCCTAGCGGGACTCAGATGGTTAGGTCATCTCCTACAGGATGAGTTCCAAGTTAGGTATGGGACAAAAGGGAGAAAAGGAAGCAAAAAAGGAAGGAGGGAATCCTTAAATACATGCTTCAACATGGATGAGCCATGTAAGCACTACACTAAATGAAAGGAAAAGTCTTAAGAAAGTGCAGATTACATGATTCCATTTATATGAAATGTCCAGAACAGGCAAATCCATGTATACTAAAAATATAAGGTTAAGAATTTCCATGATAGCCGGGCGTGGTGGCGCACGCCTTTAATCCCAGCACTCGGGAGGCAGAGGTAGGCGGATTTCTGAGTTCGAGGCCAGCCTGGTCTACACAGTGAGTTCCAGGACAGCCAGGGCTATACAGAGAAACCCTGTCTTGAAAAAACAAAAAACAAACAAACAAAAAAACAAAACAAAAAAGAATTTCCATGATAGAGGGGAATGGAATGGGCTGGAGAGCTGACAGTCAATGGCTGCTATTACGGCTGGGATAAGAACTGCCCCTCTCCACAGCCCCCTCCCCAAAAGGCTCAAGTACTAAAAAGGCTTGGTTTCCAGACTGGTGCTGTTGGCAGGTAAGTGGATCACTAACTTAATTATTGGTTAATCTATTCATAGCTGAAAGAGCTACTAGGAAATGGAGCCCAGTCAGAGGAAGAGGGACACTGGAGGCAAACTCTTCATTGACTTTAACAAACCTAATCAGACTTGCTATGTTGCCCAGCCTGGACTCAAATTCATGTTCCTCCTGCTCAGCCTCTTTTGTGTGCTAGACTTACGGAGGTGTGCTACCATATCTAGAGACAGGCATGTCTTTTCAAGATGCATTTCTGTCCCTGGACCCTTCCTTTTCTTTTCTGCTTTTGGCTACTGAGGTGAGCAGCTTGTCTCTACCATGCCTTTCTGCCAGTGTGCTGGCTAAGATGTCAAACTGACACAAGTTAGAGTCATTTTGGAAGAGGGAACCTCCACTAGGAAATGTCCCCACTAGACTGTTATGTGGGCAAACTTGTGGTACATTGCCTTGATTGATGGTTGATGTGGGAGGGCCCTGCTCACTGTGGGAAGTGTCATCCCTAGGCTTGTGGTCCTGGATGGTATAAGAAAGCAGGAGCCAGCCACTGAGTAGTACACCTCCACAGCTTCTGCCCCAGTTTCCGCCTCCAGGTTCCTGCCCTAACTTCCTCCCTTGACTTCCTTGGATGACAATGGACTGTGTTGTTGAAGTATGAAAGAAATAAACCCTTTCCTCCCCTAGTTGTTTTTGGTCATAGTGTTTTCTCACAGCAATAGAAATCTAAGAGTGTCGGTATCGCATATCTGAAAGTAAGCTGACCACAGACTGAACTTCTGAAACTATGATGGGAAACACAAAACACCAAAATTAATTAAGAAAAGGGCCAGCAAGATCATTCAGTAGATAAAGGAGCTTGCTGCTTGATCCCTGAACCTAGATGGTGGAAAGAAAGAACAGATTCTATTACCCCTGAGCACACATACAAAATATATAAACATAAAACAATTTTTTTAGCTAATAAAGCTTTCCTCCTTGAGGCTATTTCTCTCAGGTATGCCACAGCGATGAAAGCTGACTAATAGAGCAAAGGGTGATGGCTCCTTTCTGGGATAATGGAATTTCCCCTGGAGTGTTCCGTGGGAGCTGTTGGAAGACATGGCTCATTTTCCAGATTCTGGTTCTAAAACTGTGCGGCAAAGCCTGAGACGCTGCCAGAAGCCAGCTAGTTCTACTCTCCATGGGGCAGTCTCCCTCAGTAAAGCTATTCTGGAAAATATAACCTTTTCTCTACACACTGAACTTATGTGCCTAATTCATTTCTCATCATTCAGGGAAAAAATAAAAGGAAACAAAAGAAACTATTTTTAAAGTAAAAATGTTACTCAGATTCACAAAAGTCTCTTAAAATTGAATTATCATGTGGCCAATCAGAAGCCTTTCAGACCAGGCATGGTGGCACATGTCATTTTCCAGCACTTAGAAGGTAGAAGCAGGCAGGTCTTTATAAGTTCAAGGCTAGCCTGGTCTACTAGTGAGTTCTGGTCTAGCTAAGGTTACATAGTAAGATCCTGTCCCAAAAGTAAGTCAGCCAACCAACCAATCAGCTAGAAAGCCAGCCACAGAAACAAAAGGCTTTCTGGCCCACCATTTATAAAGGTACTTAATGAGGAAATGGGCACCAGTCTCTATTCATACTTCCCTGACCTCAATCTTAGATGCTAAGGAGGGCTGGGTTTGGCTAGTTCTTAGAGGAAGAAACAGGAACCAGTGTTAGCAGTTTTGGTTGCTGCCCTCCACCTCTGTACCACTGCTTACTTTTATAACAAGAAGGAGATAATTTAGAAAGGTCATGAGAAATACTATAAAACTTTCTGGTTTGAAAATGTCAAAGCAAGTGACACAGCACTGCCGTCTGAATATGCCTCGCTTAGAGTCAGTCACCAATTAACATTTTGCCACGTATGCCTTTTTTTTTTAAGCATACATTTATTTTGGAGGGATGGTATGGAGCTATTTTAAAGTAATAATCATTACACCACGGCACCTCTCAATACTTCAGTTTGCACCTAAGGCACTCCTACATAAACTCAACACTTCATTTATACTGAAGAAACTTAATGCTGATGTAAGCTCTAACAAGGTTACAGTCCCTGGTCATAAGCTTCACAGCACAGCACATTTGGAGGTGTCTTAATCTCCTTTCAAATTCCCATTGCCAACAGTCTTCTGCCTCCTGGCCTTGGTGTCACTATGATTTTTTAAGAGTCTACTCTGGCTGTCTCATGGACTGTAGCTCACTGGGTTTATCTGTCTCTCGGGGACAGATTGAGGTCAAGCATTTGTGCCTTGCGTGCTACTGTAAGGCTGCTATGCTGCACCACTCTAGTGTACGATGTAAGGTCAGAACAGACTGAAGATGTTAAGTATGGCTCCTATGGTCAGGAGTGATTGTAATTACACTTCCTCTATTGAGGATTAATGTTCTCTCTCAGAAGCCCAGAAAGTCCTGGTTGCTTATTTCTTCTAGTACCTCATTTTGTAATGCCCAGCCATGTCTAAATGCAGACATGGTACAATGAGTAGTACAGGGTCCTATTAGAAGGATAAACATATTGAAGACCTCCAGGGTAATCAGCGAAACTCTTAACCTCATGAGAGCAGTACTAAAGAAATGGCAGAAGCCGGGCGTGGTGGCACATGCCTTTAATCCCAGCACTTGGAAGGCAGAGGCAGGTGGATTTCTGAGTTCGAGGCCAGCCTGGTCTACAGAGTGAGTTCCAGGACAGCCAGGGCTATACAGAGAAACCCTGTCTCTAAAAACAAAACAAAACAAAACAAAACAAAAAGAAAGAAATGGCAGAGGAGGGCTGGTGAGATGGCTCAGCGGGTAAGAGCACCAGACTGCTCTTCTGAAGGTGATGAGTTCAAATCCCATGGCTTACAACCACCCGTAATGAGATCTGATGCCCTCCTCTGGTGCGTCTGAAGTCAGCTATGGTGTACTTATGAATAATAATAAACGAATCCTTGGACCGGAGAGAGCAGGGACTGAGCAAGTGGGACCGACCGGAGCAAGCGGGGCCAACCGTAGCAAGCAGGGCAGACCAGAGCGAGCAGGGTTGACCGGAACAAGGAAAGAAAAAAAAAGAAAGAAAAAGAAATGGCAGAGGATTATGAGATTATCAAGAGAGCCCCAGTTAGAAGAGTACAGCAGGGCCCCTCAGGCCAACACAGGAGAAATGCACCTACATGTATGAATTGTGAGGGGTGAATAACGTGAAGCTGGTGGGAAGGCAGAGCCTCCGTCTCTCAGACATCTAGGACATTTCCTAAATCTCCCTTGCCCAGTCCCATTCCAGCGCGGTTTTACTCATTCCCAGGGAAAGGTAATCAATCCCACAACCATTCCAGACTCTGCTCCAGCAGCTGCCTTCCTGAAGTCATGGGGAGGGGTGTATTAGGGGAACCTCCTGGTAACAGGGAAAGGCATGCTGCTGTTTCCTGTGTAAGAAAGGACAGGAGAGGTGAGGTCTTTGAGAGGAAATATTCAGTTCAATGGGAAGAGGATAACGCATGGGGGATGTTTTGTCCCTGAGGTGCAAACCACTGCTGCCTTCATTTGTATTATCACATTAACCTGGACAATGACTTACTGACCAACACAACAGACACCATCTTCACTTCTGAGATGGAGTTTTAAATAAATTATTAAAGGCAGCTTCTAAGAAAGACCATGATGCCATTTTGCTTTCCGCACAGCCCTGGGAGCTCAGGGGAGGAAGACGCAGCTCCTTTTCCAGACAGATTCTATACGGGCTGCCAACCAATCAGAACAACAAAGCTAAGAGGAGCCCAGACTCTGGCGTTTAAAAGGCAATGATCTCTCTCAAGGACAACAGTGCCTAGTTTTCTGCTGTGACCCTGCCAAGTCTATGAAGGTCAGACATGAGCTGGTCTGAGGGACAGAGCTACAGACTCACACAATCATTGCTTCTGTTAGGACCACATGGCTGCACACCTCTCTGTAAACCAGCCAGGGTGAGAGGCAAACAGAAGAGCTGTGTGTCTCAATGGTGGGTTGTTGGCCTGTCTGCTTCGTGAGGACTCGGCATATTTCCTAAGTCCTGGTGCTCTGCTTTTTCCACAACTTTCAGCATCCCTTCCTCCCCCAACTCTGTCTCCTTACAACAAACTAACCCTGAGGAGGATGAAGATACAGCTCAACTGATCCATCACTTGCCTAGAATGCAGAAAGCCCTGGGTTTAACTTCCAGGATCAAGTAGACCAAGCATGCCAGCTCACGCCTGTAGTCTCAGCGCTCAGGAAGTGGATGCAGAGCGATCAGAAGGTCAAGATTATCTTCAGCCTCACTGAGTCTGAGCCCAGCATGGGATGCATGAGCCCTTGTCTCAAAGCAAACAGAACACAGAACAACCAACCCCTGGCCAATATTTTAAAAGATAGGCTTAGTGGTACGTGCCCATAGTTGACAGTTTAGGATGCTGAAGTGAGAGAGGAGCATATTTACACACCTATAAAGGCAGCCTGAACTGCAGTATCCTCAGTAAAAACCACGAAAAACCTAGATGTCAACATAAGATACATTCAAAATTCACAGGCATCTCCAAGGCTGAGGTCATTTAAACATGAGAGTGGTCTCCCTCAGCGCGGAAACTATCCCTTCAGTTCCATACCATAGACACCTCACTTAAAACAGGCCAGTCTGCCCCTTATTAGGAACAAGAGAGACACTAGCCACATAGCACTACATGAAACATATATGACCTGACTCAAATACGCTTTGCAGACATTTCCCCAAGTCTTTGCTAAACTTTTCACTAATACTAAACAGTATGTGAAATTCCAAGTGGGACTCTGATACGGCAGCATTCTGTCTGGGGAGGAATGTGAAGTACGGTCTGGTCTTGTCTGCCTGCCTGCCTTCCTTCCTTCCTTCCTTCCTTCCTTCCTTCCTTCCTTCCTTCCTTCCTTCCTTTTGAGACAGGATTTCTTTGTGTAGCCTTGATGGTCCCGGAACTTGCTCTGTAGACCAGGTTGCTCTTGACCTCACAGAAATCTCCTGTTCTGCCTCCAGAGTGCTGGCTGGGATTTAAGGTGTGAGCTACTACCACACGGTACTTTTACCAGATGAGGAAGCGCCTGCCCCCTCCTATGGGGGCCCAGCTCTGAAATCCCTTTTGTGAGCACCTACAACCTGCCAGGCTCACTCAATTGCTAGAGTAGTAGGGCAGCTCCCTTCTCTCCTCAGAAAGTCAAATGTTCCATCAAAAGCTTTGCTTTGTCATGCCATCCCTGCTAATCCAGAATTTAAGGGAACCGGGAGAAGCAAAGACCTATTATGCAAGTGATTCCAGGAAGGTAGGTGGAATTCCAAGTCACTCAGCTAAGGAAATGCAAAGGATTTTAAACAAAGAAATAATCTCCTGGAGCTTGGTTCTGGCTGGAGAAAACTCCGTTCCTCTCCCTCACTCCCATCTTTGTTGGATGCAGGAATGGTTTTCATAGAGATAGCTACAGTCCGGCCATCTGTAAACCACCACATTGCTTCTTTAATGAATGGAAGATATTTTACTCATTGCATCAGTGACACGCCCCCCACCCCCACCCCAAATTCCCATCTTTAAAGCAAGAGAAAATGGTTAAACACTGCCTCTGACCAATCACTAGATGTTAAAGCAGTTTTCTCTTATACAAATTAGATGGTTCTCTGAGGCTCTGTTACAAATCCTATGCACAGAATGATGGTACCATTTGCATCTAGACCCCTCAGGGCATCTGCTTTTGTATTCATGGTCAAAACATCTCCAAAGGTGTTGACAATCACAGGCTGTCACTGGCTGGCAGGCCATGAAACAAAGCTAGCAGTCCCACCAGACAACTAAGTCAACTAAGAGGCTACTATAAAAATTCAAGTGTGATTGACCCTGCAGTGGCAGCACATGCCTTGTGGATCTCTGTGAGTTCGAGGCCAGCCTGGTCTACAGAGCAAGTTCTAGGATAGCCAGGGCGACACAGAGAAACCCTATCTCAAAAACAAAAAAAGCAAAAAAGAACAGCACATTCAGTTTTCCACTTGTCCCCATGACCTGCCACCTGCTCTGGGTACGTGGTATCATATCCCCTTAGTGAGTGGGGCTCTCATGGCTTCCCACTACAACGCTTCAGTGCACCTTGAAGGTGGCTACGGCTGCTTCCCTTTCCTGGGGGACCAGTGGTCCTGTGCTCCCTGCTTTCCCTGTCACCATGAGGCTGGGTAGTAACTCTGTGAGGACCACCTGGGTTAGTGCCAGATGGATGATGTTGTTACAGTCCAGACAGGAAGGAGCCTGTGCATGGCCACTGACACAGTGACCTGAATGATACAGCAGCTCAACGTGGGCACTCATGAAAACCAGAACCCAACCCAAACCTAGCTGCGATCACTCTGAACAAAGTTCTCCTGGGAATGAAAATGATGGCAATCATCCAAATATAAGCTACTATCCTTATACTATAAAGCCATGCCAGGAAATCTGATGACCAGCCAATTTTTTTTTTTAAAGATTTATTTATTTTATATATGTGAGTACATTGTTACAGTCTTCAGATGCATCAGATGTCATTACAGATGGTTGTGAGCCACCATGTGGTTGCTGGGAATTGAACTCAGGACCTCTGGAAGAACAGTCAGTGCTCTTAACCACTGAGCCATCTCTCTAGCCCCCAGCCATTCTTATTCTCAGAGAATACGTTAAAGAGTCCACCCATGAAAGGCATACAATTCAATGTGTTTTTTTGGGAGAGTGGATGGGAAAGAGGTTCAAGATGTGGTATACATATATAGCCCCGGTTGCCCTCAGAGATCTGCCTGCCTCTGCCTTCCACGTACTAGGATTAAAGGAGTGCACCACCACGGTCAGCACAATGCTTTTTTTTGGGGGGGGAAGGGTGGTAGAGACAATGCTGCCTTTAATCCCAGCACTCGGGAGGCAGAGGCAGGTGGATTTCTGAGTTTGAGGCCAGTCTGGTCTACAGAGTGAGTTCCAGGACAGCCAGGGCTACACAGAGAAACCCTGCTTCAAAAAACAACAAAAACAAAAAAAGAATCATACCCAGATTAAAGGTGTGCGAGAACTACTCTGTCATCTGAGAGCTTCTGTCCTAAGAGCTGTCACACTTGGGAAGAGCTCTGCTCTCCCAAAACGCTGCCACCCCACTCCTCACTGGCTAGTTGGCCTCTCGTTGGCTCAGCCCAACCCGACTCAGTGCAGGGTGGCATGGGGTAACCGAGTAACTGGGATGGCATGGCAGTGGGTTTAAACGGACTTCCTGCTCACATTCGCCCCTGCTTTGCGGAACTCTCGCACCAGGCCTGGCCAGAAATTTCCGTGGAAAGTCTCTGGTACACAGGTCTACACACAATGGTTTTTAATATATTATCATAATCAAATTTTAGAATACAATGTCATCACCACAAAAATTCTCATGGTGAGTGTGGATAGGATGGCATAATGCCTGAGGACTGTTTGTGTAGCAAAGTTCTAGGTGTTATCAATACTGCCTTGGATCTATACTTTTGAAACACTGGTTACTATGGCTTCGAAGCTAAGGAAGAGAATTGTTTACCCTACCTTGTAATTACTATACATTTATTTGTACTCTGGATAAGTTAACTTTTTAAAATCTCTAGTAACCAATCAGTAAAATGAGATAAACCCTTATCTATGAATGCCTTCAGTGGGCCAAACCCTGGACAGAGTTCCTCTCCTTTAACTCAGTCATAGATAGAGGCAAATATGCAAACAAGCAGTTGCTTTCTTAAACTGGACACAGGAAGTGCAGCTGAGCAGGACAGGGATTGAAGAGACAAGGAAGGAAGGCTGTAGAGAAGAAGAAGCAGTCTCATTAGAAGCCCAAGAAGAAATGTGCTAGAAGCAGCAGAAGGACCAATGTCAACACATCTGAGGTGGCTAAGAACTGGTCACATCACAACGCTTAGCATACTACTCCATTGTCTCCATGTGTCCTCAAAAAGTGCACTCTAAAATCCACACACACGAATTTAAAACTTTTCAAATTTTTATTTTTATGTATATGTCTGTGTATTTGTACACATTTTGGGTAGGTTTTGAGGGGCTCTAAAAGGAGTGTTGGATCCATGGAACTGGAGTCATAGGCAATTGTGAACCTGATGCTAGGAACCAAACTCTGCTTCCCTGGAAGAGCAGGAAGTATATTTAAGTGATAAAGTGTCTTTCCAGTCCCCCGATTTAAACTGTTACTGCTAGGAACATTAGTGGACTTGGTATCTAAGAGTTGCCTGCTCTGCTTTCTTGGAGGTAAGTCATCTCTGACAGCAAGGTATATTTAACCCCTAACACCTATGAAAAAATCTTGAATTTCAAACCAAGAAAAGTTGATCTATTGTGTAACAGCCCCCAATCCCCAAGAATGGCTTTCTATGTGGACTTGGTCTGATTATTAATTTTAGTTTCTTTGAAGATTTTTGGTAGCTTCTGACAGTCAACTTCTGGACATTTTTCCTTAACTCAATGGATGACATCACTTCCAAGGCAGTAAGTACTATTATTAGTGTGTCATGAGAGCATAATAGTACTTATGCCTTGGAAGTGATGTCATTCTGAACTATTCTCCCTAACTTAGTATCACACACCAACCTTGTCTTTTGTTTTCTTGACTTCTACTTCAGGTACAGCCCACAAGGGCCAGGTCTCAAGCCACTCCTTCAACCCAGGCTCCTCTCCTCTTAGGTATCCTTTTGGTTAGCTTCCTAACCTCCGCTAAAGTCTTTGTTTGTTTGGCCACGCTAGTTAGCACTTAGCTTTCCTTCTGGATCCCCCATTTCTCATTTTCTAATTTCTCCACACACGAAGCACGTTACTGCAAAGCCTACAACTTACTTCTACTTATGCAGTACATATCTACTTACTCAGTATATATTTACTGCGTACTTTCTATCTCCCTCTAGGATTGGAAATTCCACAAGGGCTGAACCAACTTCTTGCCCAACTCGTTACTGAGGATCAAATCTATACTGTTAGGCACTAGAGATAAATGATGCACTAATGTGCTAGTTCCCAGTAAGTTCTGTTCAGATGTGACCTAAACACCTGGCACACTTCCCAGTTCTGCTATGCACTCAATAAATATTTGTTAAGAGAATGTATGAATCTTGGGAAATAATGTCAAATTTGTACATCACGCATAAACTCTCATAAGTGAAATGCATTTAAGAAAAACTGCATTGGTTAGGGCCTTAGCAATTGTCCGACCTTAGCCATTTCCAAGGCAGCTGTGGACTTCGAATATGCAGAAGAAAACCATCTGTTTATTGTAACGTATGACAGACATTCTTGCATAGTTGTCAGCAGCTTGGAATCTACTGTAGCTGGCCTGTACCATCCTGAGGTCTGCAGAATGTTTTACCATCTCTTCATAAACTCTAATCCTAGATACTTCGTTACAATCCCATAAGTAACTAAAGAGGAAGAGTAGAAAGGAAGGCCAATGAATCTTTTTCCTTCTTCTAGGACAGAATTTTCAGAAAGAGAAAGAAATGTAGATTCATTTTATGTGATAATGGAACTCTGTAATAACAATCATAAAACCAAATGAGGATTTCCTTATTGTAGCAGGCTTTTTTCACTTTGACAACACAGCTGAACTACTTGTTTTTGGAGGGGTACTAGGGCTTGTGTATGTGTTGGGGGTGAGTGTTGTATGTGGGCGTGTGTACAAGAATGTGTTGCTAGCAATAAAACACTAGATAAGCATTCTGTCCCTAACATCGTATCTTCCAGCCTTTGAGAAGCAGGGCTATTTTCAAAGTTATATATAACTTGATGGATATAATCGGAGCAATTAGCTAACTCAATCCTTAGACAATTGCATATTTGTCAGAATCTGCCAGAAAGAATCACTCAAGTTTTCATGCAGAAAAGCGAGCATTCCCTGCAGCTATGCCCAGCCATATCGAAGTGAGAGACTCCTGCAGTCACTAGCTTCCTATTCTCTGGGGACTTGAGCTGTGTGCACAGCAGAACAAGAAAGGCAATGACACTAGCTAGGAAGAGGTGCAAAAAGAAACTGCTGTTTTTCACTGGTGGGGTTCCTGGTGCCCAGTGAGGGTCTCAAAGATAAAAAGAAGACTGAAAAATCTTCCTAAGATCTGGTGGCTCAGATCTGGGATCCTAGTCCTTGGGAGACTGAACATGGAGAATTACCATAACTTAGAGGCTAGGCAAGCTACACAGCAAAACCGTGTCTCAGAAATAAACAAGAGGACAACAAACTTTCAGAGGAGGAGGGGTGATGTGAGGTCATATACAAAGACTCCTGGAATTCTGAATTGCCCTGCCCTCTCAAGGGCAGCCCTGGAAGCCAGAAGACTGAAGGCTAGCAGAGCGATCCTCCCACCACTCTCAAGAGAGAACTCAGAGATCTCCCTGCCTTAATCTTCTGGAATCCATAGCCACTATGCTTCAAGATCTCCATACCAAGATCCAGATCAGAAACTTCTATCTCCAGGTTAGGGTCACTGGTGAGCCTTCCAATTCTGGATTACAGTTCATTCCAAATATAGTCAAGTTGATAACCAGGGATATCCACTACTCCCCCTTTTGGGGGAAAACAGTTGTAGTGTGGCTCAATGGTATATCCTATGCCAGGCATATGTGAGTTCAATTTAACATCCACCAAAAGAGGACAACTGGGGAGGCAGCCATGTGTCTTCCTCATCTTCCTGATGCGAGGCCATCCTTTTCTCCTCTCCTGCTGCAGTACTCAGGACCCTCTCAATCTTACTAAACACCACACTTACAGATCTGCAATTCTCTCCACAGCATCAAAGTTCCCAAATGAAGCTGTTTTCACGGCATCTGTGCGTGTCACTTCTCAATGAGCTCATTTGCTCATTCACAATGTCCTGTATTTCTTCCTGCTGTGCCAGCAGCCATGCTGAGGCCAGGGACACAGTGTACCCAGGTTCCTGTTTCTGGGAGCTCTGGCTCCTGACAGCGCATGATAAATAGAATACCAAGAACGTCTACTGCCTGCTTCTCCCTCCAACACTGCTACATATTGTTTAGTGTTCCTCAGAAGCCTAAGGACCAGCTCTGGACTCCCAGAAGTTACTAAGAACACAGACTTGGGGCCCAAAAGAAGGCTGTGTGGGTGAAAGCTGTTAAGCATGACCACCCGTTTTTCATTCTTATAATCCACATAGTAGGAGAAAACTGACCCCACAAGTTGTCCCTTTCCCTTATATGTGTGCATGCAAGTAGAAACAATTCTCAAACGCGATCCCTCTAGGGTCCTTCTCTTCTTCCCTAAAGCATCCTCGGGAGGAAAGCACCAGCATCTGCCCGTCACGGCGTGAGGACCGGCACCTGCCCGTTACGGCCTGAGGACCAGCATTTAAGCACAATCTTGCTTCCTTTGCTGACCCAACACTAAAGCCTAGACATAAGCAGAACTGGCCATAACTGGCTGTGGTTATTAAGCCAGCAAGAGGCAGGTTAAAAATAATGAATGGCCGGGCGTGGTGGTTCACGCCTTTAATCCCAGCACTTGGGAGGCAGAGGCAGGCGGATTTCTGAGTTCGAGGCCAGCCTGGTCTACAAAGTGAGTTCCAGGACAGCCAGGGCTATACAGAGAAACCCAGTCTCGAAAAACCGAAAAACAAAACAAAACAAAAACAAAAACAAACAAACAAACAAAAAACCAAACCAAACCAAACCAAAAAAACAAACAAAAAAAACCCAATGAATGTATAGATTTAGGAGTGGCCAGGATGGATAGCTCATCTTCTGTATCTGTCTTTGAATCCACTTTTAGGGAAAATTCACTCAATTTATTGCTCTTTCTCCATTAAAAGTGGATGAAATACTCTCATTGAGTATGGTGCTGGAATGAAGAATGGTGAGAAGCTAGAATATTCTTTCAGTGCCTGACAGGAAAGGTTTTACAGACTCCTGCTTCTTAGTAGATGACTGCATACTAGATAACTGCCAAGCAGAGCATGAGGGGTTAATCATCTGTGCCGGTGACTACCCTGTCCCTTCAAGCACACTGTATCCGAGGAGCACACCGTTGGCTCTGATTTTGAAGGCTGCCTTTTAGGCAGGCCATCCAGTCTCCAAGAAAAATGAAACAAGTTCCAGCTCTTTAACACAAAGCTGGATCTGGTTGGCCAGGGCCACTTCAGTGGGTGATGGTGGAGCACCATTCTGCATCTATGAGGGCTGCTCCAGGAGACAGGAGCTTGAAGATCAAAGTCATCCCTGATGTGACGGTTCACTCCTGCACTACCAGCATTTAGGAGGCTGAGACAGGATATCAATCCAAGGCCAGCCTTAGCTCCATAGTGAAACTCCACCTCAAAACAAAAGGAGAAGGACATGTCAAAGGAGCAGTAATATGTGTCTTTGTGCCTGTCTTGTTCCAGTGGAGGCCAAACATTTGTACCCCTAGGAGGTGACTACATGGGGAGATGCCTCTGTCAGACAGGAATCAAGAAGGAAAGCCCTGGGGGTAGGGGCAAGGGGTTTTGGAGGAGTAACTAGAAAAGGGGATAACATTTGAAATGTAATTAAAAAAAATATCCAATATATATAAAAGGAAGCCCTAAAATGCTATTAAGAGTGCCTCCAGACCACAGCGGTGTGTGTGGCTTTAAACCCAAACCAGACAGGTAAGGAAACACTTATAGCCTTTGCACCTCTCTGACTATAACCTCACACACTGCTCTTCTCACACACAAGCTGATGTGCGTAAGGAAGGAAGTTATAGTGGTTAGAGAAAGGTGTGACCATGACCCGGCTTCTGGGCTGTGCTCCTAATTGATCTGCTGTGTGGACTGCCCCACCCTAGAGAAAGCTCGTGTGCACATGTTCCCCTTCAGTTACCTCAGGAGACAGTGAAAGCCCAGAACCTTTGGCTCCACCCACATGTGTGTAGCACCCATCACCTCTTTATAGCATTATATTCACTCAAGACTAAGCTCCCCTCCTCCATCCCAGAAAATCCTTTAAAACAAGATGAGTACAAGGCCCAGAACTGTCCCGTAACCTCATCTGTACAGGGACTCTTGCAGCTCCATTGGCTCTTCTAACACCCTAAGGCACAAGAGACAGTCTACAAGGTGACTGGGGTAAGCAGAAGCCAAGGCAAAGGCGCGTTTCCTACTACTTATGCTCCCCGTGGGCTAGAGAGAGGCTAGGAGGTTCAGATCCCAGCCACCATCTGTAACTCCAGTCCCAAAGGATCCAATGACCCCCTCTGGCCTTGGCAAGCACCCATACACATCTACACACACACACACACACACACACACACACACACACACACCATAAAATAAATCTTAAAGGAGGGGGAACCTCAGTTCAACCAACTGAAGTTATGGAGACATAACTTTAAAATGAGCAAAAAGACAATCCAGTAAGGTATCCCCTACCTGTTCCCGACAGACCCCATCATCCATAACCCAGTAAGGTATCCCCTACCTGTTCCCGACAGACCCCATCATCCATAACCCAGTAAGGTATCCCCTACCTGTTCCCGACAGACCCCATCATCCAAATTTTCTCATTTCTTTAAAGGTTAAATTTTTTATTACATTTACTTATCTAAATTACTGTGTAACGCGTGTGCATATGCCTGCATGCACCTTAGTGTTTTGTGTGGAATCCAGAGGACAATTTCAGGAGGCAGGTCTCTCCTCTACCATATGGCTCTATGGGATCAAACTTAGGACACGAGGCTTGATGGCATTCATTTATAGTCCATCTCCCACCAACACACAAAGGACACCCTCCCGCCTTTAAGGTGAATGCCACTCTAAGATATAAAAGGACCATAACTTATTGGATAAGAAGGGGATAATGTGCGAGAGTCAAGCCACTGAGGGGAGATGTTTCAACGTGCAGGTGGCCTATACTATACACAGACTTTGAAAAGGCAGGTTATTGAACTTTCGGTTTCTGCAAATCTGGAAAAAAAGGTATCGCCTTATGACCTGAATCTGAGGGTTTGGGGATGGAGAGATGGCTCAGCGGATGAGAGCACCAGCTCCCCTTCCAGGGAACCCGAGTTTGATTCAGAGCACCCATAGGGTGGCTCATAACTGTCAGTAACTCTAGTTCCCCAGGATCTGAGGCCACCTCTGGGCTCCACAAGCACTGTATGCACATGGTGGATGGACTCGATGCAGACAACCCTCCCGACCAAAAACAAAACAAAATCACATCTGTGGGGTTTTTTTTTGTTGTTGTTGTTTGTTTTGGTTTTTCGAGACAGGGTTTCTCTTTATAGCCCTGGTGGTCCAGGAACTCACTTTGTAGATCAGGTTGGCCTCGAACTCAGAAATCTGCCTGCCTCTGCCCACCACGCCCGGCTCTTTTTTTTGGTTTTGTTTTATTGGTTTGTTTGTTTGGTTTGTTTTGGTCTTCTTCTCTTCTCTTCTCTTCTCTTCTCTTCTCTTCTCTTCTCTTCTCTTCTCTTCTCTTCTCTTCTCTTCTCTTCTCTTCTCTTCTCTTCTCTTCTCTTTTGATACAGGGTTTCTCTGTGTAGCAGCCCTGGCTGTCCTGCAACTCATTCTATTCCAGGCTGGCTTCAAACTCACAGAGATCCACTTGCCTGTCTCCAGATTGCTGGGATTACAGACATGCTTCACTTTTTATTTTACTTTATTTTGCAAAGATGTCAAAATTATGTTAGAGAAAACGGCAAATGATGAGGGGAACCTGAGCCTCTACACATAGTATAGAGGCTTATCTCTGACCCTGTATAAAAAGCAATTCCACAGAAACCAAAGACCTTCATGTAGGATCTGAAACTCTTAAACTGTTAAGAGGAAAAACAGAAAAAGGATTTTCTGAATGGGATTTCAGCCACTCAGGAAATAATGCCAATAACTGACAAGACTTCTGAAGTGTAAACACCTCTCTACTGCAAAGGGCACAATCAGGTGGAGAGATAGAGAGAGAGCCTACAGACTGGGACAGAATCTATACATAGAGCTATAGATCACACAAAGGATAATATATAAAAAACACAATACAGCCAGGCGTGGTGGCTCACGCCTTTAATCCCAGCACTCGGGAGGTAGAGGCAGGCGGATTTCTTAGTTCGAGGCCAGCCTGGTCTACCACGTGAGTTCCAGGACAGCCAGGGCTACACAGAGAAACCCTGTCTTAAAAAACCAAAAAAAAAAAAAAAAAAAAAAAAAAAAAAAAAAAAAAAAAAAAAAAAAAAAAAAAAAAAAAAAAAAAAAAAAAAAAAAAAAAAAAAAAAAAAANTAAAGGTGTGCGCCACCACGCCTGGCTAAGTGAGCACTTATTAAGCTACATTCCTGGTCCACTTTTTACCCCCTTAAACTGTATGATCCAGTGGCTTGTTAGTGTAAGCTCAGTGTTTCATTAACTCTCACTAACAATTCAGAATACATTCATCTCCCCAAAAGAAATTCCCCAGATCCCCCCCCCCCCCACTTCCTTCCCCATCCCTCCTCCAGCTAGAACTTCCTACACAGACAAGGATAGTCTTGCACTCCTGACCACACCCTTTCATTGCTAGGATGGCAAGTGACCACCACACCCACCCTCCCGGCTCTTCCTATGCCGGGTTCTTGCTCCTCTCCACGTTCCTACTCTCCCACAGCTCACATTGCCTGGATATTGGGACTTCTAAAATGATAGTCCTTACTCTATTTCTTTTTAGTCATTTAATCCTTTCTTTATGTATTATTATTTTTTTTTATACAAGGTAACATGTAGTCCACATTGGCTTCAAACTTGCTAGATAGCCCAGAAAGAAGATCTTGAACCTGATCCTTTTACCTCTCCATCCCCAGTGCTGGGATTACAACCATGTGACTTCCAGCTGGCTTATTTATTGCTTATTTAAAAAGCCAGGACTGTGTATACACTAGGCAAATATTCTAGAATATGAAGCAAACCCACAGCCCCAAACATCTGGGTTTCTCTTTTTGTGTTGATTTTATTTGTGCACGTATGTGTGTGGTCAGAGAACAACCTGTGGGAGCTGGCTTCCCTCTCTCCTATGTGGGTTGTGGGACTTGGACTCAGGTTGTCAGACTTGGAGGCAAACACGTTAACCAAAGCATCATCCTCACCTCTACTTGGGTTTCTAAAGAACCACAACACCAGCCTTACAAGTGGCACAATCAGTTTATTAGAATCTAAGTAACTCTGCTGTCATTGTTCTTCTACATCTGCAGGAAATGACCCTAATTGAGAGACTGTGTTGACAGCCCCCATCGCCTCTTTTAAATCACAGGATACCACCAATAATCAATCACTAAGAGAAAGAAATGATTTGGGGGAAGAAATAATTTCCCGTTTCTCCACTATAACCTGGTTTAAAGGAGACTGCAGTTACGCAGCGGGCTAAGGACGGGATCTGCTTCCTTTAGTAAGATACCCAATTAATGTTTTCTTTTCCTCCTCTACGGCACTCAAATAGTTACATAAAATGTAAAACACTTATACTGCTCTACTAGAAAGTTCGTTGTCTGAATGATGGGAGAGGGAAATCCTTCAACAAAACATCAGTACTCCTAGATCAGTGCACCTCCTAACCACCATCTAAGAAACTTCTACCTGCAGTGGGTGGTGACTGGCCAAAGGGCAGAGAACAAGAGACTGAATAATGTTCATCCCTCAGTGGAACAAGTTCCACATTCTCCTCCCCAAGGCTCAGTGACCATCGAGGAAGAGTCTAGCAGCTAGAGGCAGTAGATGACCGTCAAGAGCAGGCCTCTCCATCCGCAGTGGGCATCTGCACGTATGAACTAACAGTAGTGTGACAGCATGCAAACGCCGTATGCAAGCTCAAACCAGCCCAGACAGCAGCATGGAGAGGGGATCGGGCATGTGTGAGCCAGCCGCAGGGAGGAAAGACACTTCCTCCAGTGGATGGCCACATAGCCAAGACTATCTGGGCAGCACAAATTGGTCTCAATGCTAGGTCTCTTGTTGTTGTTGTTGTTGTTGTTGTTTTAAAGTAGGAAGTTGGATGGGTCCGTAAGGAGGGGTAGATTTGGGAAGAATTGGGACAGGGGTGAATATAATAACACACTGTAAGATACTCTTAAAGAATAATTAAAAAAAAAAAGTCACTGCCATGGGATAAAAGCACCCTATAAAATAGAAGGCAGTTTGGACTGGGGAAAAGGCTCAGTGGTAGGTGCTAGCCTCAGAATTCTCCAACCTTTAGGTCTGCTCAGCACACACATACTGCACAGTAAAAAAGAACAAGTCAGTTTTATTATGGTCCTACAAAGAGAGAAAAAATGGAATGAAAAATTTCCCTGCAAATGGAATCAAAATTCAAATAGAGAAAAAAAAATTCAAATAGAAAATCCAAGACCCCAAGGCTCTTCATAGGCTCCACTTCTCTGCCCTGTGGACTCTTTCTCATTTTTGGCTCCCATTTGCTCAGGAAGAGTTAACTCGTAAATTAAAGGAATCAACATTCCTTTAACATCAAGTTGTTCCAGCTTTACAGAAAGCTTTTAAGGACAGGGTCAGTGCAAGGACCAGATTCTTCATGAACTCAATAACAAGACAGGTCACGGTGGCCTCAGGGTTCATTCATCAGCAGGAAAAGCTCCGCTGCTAACGGCTAGTTGTTTCCTGTACATCTCAAAATGCACAGGAGAGCTCTGGTCTCCATTGTGAGACTGCTTCCTGACTGGGAAGGAAAGAAAATACTTTCACGATGACTATTCTTTTCTTAGGCTGGTGTCACATTAGGCCAGAAGACATCATGGGCGAGCACAGGGGCTGTGTTTACTTCACCAGCTTTTAATGAATTGTGTGTACATGCTGTAATTAGGAAGTGTTGCAGTAACTGCCTCCTATTCTCCTGTACAGCACAGCGTCAGGTACTCTTCTCTTTGCCATTCTTTTTTCTTTTTCTTTTAGTTTTTTTTTCCGAGACAGGGTTTCTCTGTGTAGCCCTGGCTGTCCTAGAACTCACTCTGTAGACCAGGCTGGCCTCGAACTCAGAAATCCGCCAGCCTCTGCCTCCCGAGTGCTGGGATTAAAGGCGTGTGCCACCACTGCCCAGCCTCTTTGCCATTCTTGACCCTCCTAGTCCTACTCCAAAGTGAGATTCAAGGCTCTTAAGGAAACCCAACTGGCTTTTCTGTACCCTTCAGAAATGCTTTGTTTTATACTGTTGAATCTCAGCATCTAACCTGAGAAAACCATTCAAGATTGCACAATTATCATGCTGTTGAGAGAAAACCTGACGCTTCTCTCTGGAGTAAGAGAGTGGCAGATAGACAGGACTGCAGAACACAAGTGTTAGACAAAGCTCTTGGTGCTGGACAGGACGCAGAGAATTCAGCATGGTGCTCACAATCACAGGCAGGAAGCTTTCTCTCAACTTTACATCTATAGCCCTTTGGGCAGGAAACGCGGGACAGGGTGGCTGTGGGAAACTGACCAACAATACTCATTCTTTTCATAGCTTCGGACTCAGCATTTCTGGAGAAGGCATAGTTCTTTTCTTTGTCCCACTTTCCCTTTACTCTCACAGCTAAGATTCTCTCCGCATGCTTGGTTTATGTTTTTCTCAAGCAGTCAAATAAAAAAGCCCCAAGGACCCATGGCAAAGCGCTTCGGCTGGAATCTTTCCTCTCTGCTTTGGTTCTCGGCCTTGCTGAGGTTCATTCCCCTAGAAAAAGTCAGTCCCCAGGATCTACTTTACACCTCAAGTCCCGGGGCTTTAACTGAGAGACGTTCTAGCTTAGAGCTGTGAGACGCACCAGGTGCCTTGGTGACCCGGCCCACAGCATGACGGTTCCACTCTCCAGCATGCTGCAACATCTGCTAGGATGCTTCCTCCGTATCTGTATGCTAGAAGTTTTCCAGCTCATGGTTAACAGCAGAGTTATTTTTCACTATAAGACAGTGAGAACCGAGGCTCCATGACTGAGCTGTGTACTGTGGAAATGTGAGGACTGAAGTCTGGATCTCAGGACCCAAGTAAAGGCCTGGCAGGTGTATGTCAACACCTGGGAATCAGAATACCGATCCCTCAGGGCAAACTGCCTAGCTAGAAAGATAGAATTAGCAAGCTCCACATTCAACAGAACTTGCCTCACTAAAGTGGAGAGCAACTGAAGAAGGTGCATGAGGTCAACTTTGCATCACCACATGGACACATATGTACATGTGCTCTCACACGTGTGACCATGCACATGCATGCACACACACAAACACACGTGTGCAGATGCTTAATTTAAAAAAAAAAAAAAAAAAGATGCCGGGCGGTGGTGGCACACGCCTTTAATCCCAGCACTTGGGAGGCAGAGGCAGGCGGATTTCTGAGTTTGAGGCCTGCCTGGTCTACAAAGTGAGTTCCAGGACAGCCAGGGCTACACAGAGAAACCCTGTCTCGAAAAACAAACAAACAAACAAACAAACAAACAAGACACAGGAAAGCAGTACTTTCTTACTCATTATATGGAAAGCCCTAGGCGTCCTGAGAAACTGCTCTTTACTAGGTTACCGCCCTTGCAGGTCCTCTTTTTACCTGGTACTCTTTCCTACTCGTCCATGGAGAACAGCTGCAACTTTGGTGTTCAAAGCTTTAGCAGAAGCAGCTTGTTTCCACTGGCCGCTGATTAACAGACTCCGGGACTGCTGCATCAGAAGGAAGGAGATCAGCTACCAGACTCACTGCTCTCATCCCTCTCCATCCGTTGGGAGCCAAAGGCAAGAACAGGGTTACAACTTCTACCTGGCCCCTCCTGTATAGCACAGATCCCCGTGACCCTTTAATTCAGTTCCTCATGTTGTGGTACCCCCAACCACAAAATTATTTTCGTTGCTGCTTCATAACTGTAATTTTGCTACTGTTATAAACCATAATGTTAATATCTGGTATGCAGGATATCTGGTATGTGACCCTTGGAGAAGGGTCATGCAACCCCCATAGGGGTCCGAACCCATGGGCTGAGGACCTCTGCTCTAGAGGGTAGGTGTCTGGGCTTAAAGTCAGGAGTATTTTTTCATCCCAGAACAAAACATATTGCACTGCAACGTCTGCCATTGGCTTATACAGAGGAAGCACCCCACCCCAAGCAGAGCAGTACAATAGTAGGAGAACAAGGTCACTTCCCTATGGTGAGTGCCTTGCGGTGGAGCAACATGGGTTACAGCTGGATTACAAGGAGTGTAGTTCAATAAACATAAAAAAAATGGCTCCAGTGTGAACGTCTGGCCTTCATAATAATCGCCTGTGCGACTTTGCCTAGCTTAAAATGTGCTGCACAGTCAAGGTTTGCTATTACAGGCCTGATGTCAGTGCTGAAAGGTCAGGAGACTATGTCCTGAGTCTTGACATGAAAGAGGCAGGTGAACACAGATGCAAATGCAAACCGATTACCCTCAGGAATCAGTCAACTCACGAAACCTCTCTAAGGGAATCAATCCTCCACTGCACGTCATACCAGACTGAACGATAAGATGCAGGAAGCAACAACCAGATAATCTACAATAGTCATATTTTGATTTTCCAAAGTTTTTAGTAGTTCTAAAAACTTCCACCAAGGAGTCAACACTCCTGCGAGAGAGTCCACGCCATTCCACTCCTGCTCTGGAAACAAACCTCTTCCACTCCACTCTGTTCCACTGTGAAAAAGGCGCTGTAAGTCCTGTCAGTCAACAGGACATCCTACCCTGAAAGATGGCTTAGCCTGTCTTGGGAAAGTGCACCAGCCTCACCTGTCCTTTCATCTGACAGCAAGCGGTCAAGCCACAGTGAAGTCTGAGAGCTCAAGCATATTGACAAGACTAAGTATTTATTTTGAGACAGGGTCTCACTATATAGCCCAAGCTGACTCCAATCTTGCAGAAATTGCCTGCCTCAGCCTCCCAAATGCTCTGATTACACAAGGCAGTATATCTTTTGTGTGTGTGTGTGGTTTTTTTTTGTTTTTTGTTTTTTGTTTCTTTGGTTTTTCGAGACAGGGTTTCTCTGTATAGCCCTGGCTGTCCTGGAACTCACTCTGTAGACCAGGCTGGCCTCGAACTCAGAAATCCACCTGCCTCTGCCTCCCAAGTGCTGGGATTAAAGGCGTATGCCACCACTCCCGGCTAAGGCAATATATCTTAATTACAAATAAAAAACTGAATTAAAAAAAAGACAACCCAGGAGATCTGGCAACTTACTGCAAGAGAGAACTCTTGTGGCTCCTAGAACACCAGACGGCTTTAGAATGAAGTAGACGGGCAGTGGCCGGAGGGGCCATGCTGTCCTGTTCTCATCTCACTGGAAGGTACCCACCCGGTTTCTCAGTACATGTGCGGGCTATGGGGTTTTCCTACACAGGCCTCATCAGGTTGAAGAAGTTCTATTCTGTCCCCAGTTACTTCACCTTTCTTATGGCTAAATATTATTCCATCCATGAACGTACAGCATTTGTTTATGGGTTGGTAATGAGCAGTAATGGTAATAATTACAAACCACTTTTCAGCACATTTGTGTACCAAGTCTCTCTATGGCTGGTTTAATTTCTCACAGGGACAGTGAGTGGAACTGCTGGGCCACATGGGCTAGTTTTATGTTAATTTGACACAAGCTAGAGTCATCTGAGAGAAGGGAACAACCCCAGCTGAGAAAAGGACTCCATAGATTGGGCTTTAGGCAAGTCTGTAGAGGATTTTCCTAACTAGTGATGGCGAGAGGAGGACCCAGCCCATTGTGTGTGGTGCCCATTGTGTGTGGTGCCCATTGTGTGTGGTGCCCATTGTGTGTGGTGCCCATTGTGTGTGGTGCCCATTGTGTGTGGTGCCCATTGTGTGTGGTGCCACTTCTGGGCAGGTGGTTCTTAGCTCTGAAAGAAAGCGGGCTGGGCAAGCCACGAGGAGCAACTCAAAGCCTCTCTGGCCTTCAAGTTCCAACCCTGCTTGAGTCCCTGTCCTGACTTCCTTTGGGCATGGGAAGTTACCTGGAATCATAAGCTAAACTAAACCCTTTCCTCTCCAAGTTACTTTTGTCATGGTGTTTCATCACAGCAATAGTGACCCTAACTAGGACAGTAACTCTGCTTATTTTCTTGAGGAGCTGACAGATTCTTTCCTAAAAGGCTGTAAAATACTTACATCTAATCAGCAATATATAATAAGGATCTCAGTATCTCCACTCTAAGGATAGATAACTCTTGCTATGTACAGCTTTTTTTTTTTCCCCTTAAGACACAGCCTCTCTGTAGTGTACACTGGCCTGAAACACAATCCCCCTGCCTCAGGCTACAGAACACTGGTATTATAAGTACTGAACCACCACTCCTGGCTCATCTTTTTAAAAAAAATTATTTACTTTTAAATTTTATTTTACATGGGTGTTTTCCTAGCATGCACATCTATGTACCACATAAGTATCTCATGGGGCCTCATGGGGCCAGGGAAAGAGACAGGTGTTGTGAGTGCTATGTGAGTGCTGGGAATCCAACCCAGGTCCTCTGGGAGAGGGCCTTTTAGCCTGTAAGTCACTCAATTATTCTATGAGCCACCCTGGTAGGAGTGATGTAGAATGTCATTGTGGTTTGCTCTGCATTTCCCTAATTAATTATATACAGCAAGCTCTTTAAGCAAATATTATTATCTTAACTGGCCATATTTTAAGTACTAGATAACATTGAATCACACTGAAATCCTTGCCAGAAAACACAAGAACACACAGCATAAGTCTGTTCATTGCAGGACTTTACTTTGTCATAAAGAGATGAAAAATAGACCCAAATTTAACAAAGAAAGTTACCAGAATACCATAACCACCTTGGTTGCAAAGCAGAGGGTAAGAAAACTTGTGAGTGGACGATCATGAGACTTCAGGGTACGTGAGTGAAAACAAAGTGGGCGGAGCTCTGTAACACAAGGGCGGTCATCTGTGGAGGCAAATACAGCCACGCTTATATGAAAACAGCCATCTCTTTCTACAGGGAAAACTACAGCCAAGGAGTCTAATTTGAATCCAGACAAAGATGGGAAAGCTCTTTCATAGTCACTGGCACATCTCTAGTGAAATACACTTCAAGGACAAACAGAATTGCAAAAATAATATAGAGCCAAGACTGACTGGTCACACAGGGATGCTGCTGACGCTGTCACCCTGAGGTTGAGTGTCTGAAGATAAAGTAAACGTGTATCGAGTGAGTTCCAGGACAGCCAAGGCTACAGAGAAACCCTGTCTCGAAAAACCAAAAAAAGAAAAAAAAAAGTAAACGTGTATCTAGATCTGCCACACTTTCTGCTGCTCTTCCTGGGGCAAAAAGGGAGGAGACTCACTTATGCGACCAAATCTGGTTTAGAAGTGCCGGACTGCTTTGGAGTCAGACAAAAACCGAAGGCAGGAATGGTATTTTTTCAGTTAACTGAAAAGCCCTAGAAGTAAAACCAAGCAGGAAATGGCTTCTTATCCCTACTGTCTCAAAGCCTTCCTACTAAAAAGAAGCAAGCTGTTAAGTGACCAAAGGAACAAAACTCATAGAGAGAAACAGGATTTATTAGAATGGCTTACAGGCAGTGGTCTACCTAGCTCAACAATGGCTGCCTGTCAATGGAAGGTCAAAGAACACAGTAGCTATTGGTCCACAAAGCTGGATGTCTCCACCAGTCTTCAGTATATGAAAGTAGGCGCTCATGTCAGGAAAGGACAGACTTGCCAGTGAGAACAAGCAGGCAGAGAACCAAGGGTCCTTCTTCCATATCCTTCATATGGGCTGCTAGCAGATGGGGTGGCCCAGATTAAAAGTGGATCTTTCAACCTCAAAAGAGCTAGATTAAGCCGGTTGTGGTAGCGCACGCCTTTAATCTCCACTCGGGAGGCAGAGGCAGGCGGATTTCTGAGTTCGAGGCCAGCCTGGTCTACAAAGTGAGTTCCAGGACAGCCAGGGCTACACAGAGAAACCCTGTCTTGAAAAACAAACAAACAAACAAACAAAGTACTTGCTGTTCTTGCAAAGGACTCAATTCAGTTCCCAGCACCTATATACAGTGGCTCACAATTGCTTGTAACTCCATCTTCAGAGACTCCAATAACCTCTTCTGGACTAACAGGGTGCCAGTACCATGTGTATATAACTACCCTCCCCACATACATCATTAAAAAATAACAAAAAATAAATATTAAGAAAACTAAGGTAGGAACTCACTAAGCAGCGATTGCTACTCTGCTGTTCTCTTTGTGTCTGTCCTACTAAAGGAAGAGTGTGCCAGGCTCTATGGCCACCACCACCTGAAGGGTGGCAAAGTGTCTCTGAGGAAAGAAAGAATTGGCTCACAGAGAAATGCTTGACTATGTGCTTTTGAGACGGACTCCTATGTGAGGAGTAACAATGAAAATTGTAATGGTGTGAAGGAGAGCAAACAGACTTGCAAAAGCCAGACGACTCTGAGTGGCCAGAGGATTGTTTCAGATTCAGATTCAGAGGATTGTTTCAGATTGAGGCAGAGAGACAGTTCTGTGNATTACTATTATTAAAAAATGAGTTGCAAGCGAGCATAGAAGCACATCCTTATAATCACAGCACTTGAAAGGTAGAGGCAGGAGGATTGTTGCAAAGTCAAGTGCTGCCTGGTTTACAAGTGTAGTGTTCAGGCCAGCCAGAGCTGTACAGCGAGATCTTGTCACAGAAAAATGAACAAACAGGAAAAGATATCAAATATTTAAATTTTCTCTCAACTCTAATTTTATTTACAATAAACAACAGATTAAAACTCAGCCGAGGGCTGAGAGAGAGGGTTCAGTGGTCAAGAGAGCATAGAGCTCTGCCAGATGACCTGAGTTTAGTTCCCATTCCCCGGGCAGTTCCTCCACGCACACCTGCACACATCCACAGACATATACATAATTTAAAATAATACAAATAAAATGTATAAAACCTGCTCAGTCATTCTGAAGAGTGGAAGAAGGCCGGAAGAACACAAAGACCAGAGCTGCTGATTTAGAGCAATGTGCACATTAGCTTCTCACACGTTAGCAGGGAAGCCAGGTTCTATTAACAGGGAATAATTCACACCCGCGGTTCTAAAATAGCAAAGCTCTGTGGAAGCAACTATGCTGTTGATTAAGTGTTAGATTCTAGTCAGTGCATTAGCGCCAAGCTCTGCAAAAAGACCCAGGGGAGGAGAGGGAGGGGGAGATGGGAAGGACAAAATGGCCATTTTGAAAACCACTCAACCAGTCCTTCCTGCAATATCAGTGTAGTTATAACCTGTAAGCTGTCATCACTATACCATGACTAACCTCTAGCGCTCACCTTTTGCCAGATTCTCCTACAAGTGTTAACAGCCAGGAAATCTAGACAGTCAGGACCATTAAAAATTATGTTTTGCAGAACAAGAGAAATGGCTCAGTGGTGAAGAGCATTGGCTGGAACCCTGTGTGGTGGTGTACACCTTTGATCCCAGCACTCGGACGGCCAAAGCAGATGGATCTTCTTGAGCCTAGTCTACAGAGCTACTTCCAGGACGGCCAAGACGGCCAAGAGAACAACAGTAAAAGCCTGTCTTTAAAAAAACAGCCAGGGGCTGGTGAGATGGCTCAGTGGGTAAGAGCACCCGACTGCTCTTCCGAAGGTGATGAGTTCAAATCCCAGCAACCACATGGTGGCTTACAACCACCCATAATGAGATCTGACGCCCTCCTCTGGTGCATCTGAAGTCAGCTACAGTGTACTTATGAAGAATAATGATGAAAAACGAATCCTTGGACCAGAAGAGATCAACCGGAGCAAGCGGGGCAGGCCGGAGCGAGTAGGGCTGGCTGGAGCGAGAGGGGACGACCAGAGCGAGCGGAGCTGGCCGGAGCGAGCGGGACTGAATGGGGATGGCCGGAGTGAGGGGGGAGGTCGAGCGGAGCGAGCTGGATGGACCGGAACAAGGGGAAAAAAAAAACAAACAGCCAGGCAGTGGTGGTGCATGCCTTTAATCCTAGCATACAGCAGGAGATCAGTTCAGGGGATATGGCAAGACTAAGAAAATAAACAAACAAAAAGACCACCACAGTGAATCTGAGACTAGCCTGGGCTACATTGAGACCCTGTTTCAAAAAACAGCAATCAAACACCATCGAAAATATTAAAATACTTATTTTGTAGTTAACCTACCTCTCCCTTCCCAACCCCGCCAGCCCATTCCCACATCTCTTATTAAATCAAATATTATATGTTTTCTGAGAGGAGGTCATCTTTTCAAGAAAGATTCTGAGCCGGGCGTGGTGGTGCACGCCTTTAATCCTAGCACTCGGGAGGCAGAGGCAGGCGGATTTCTGAGTTCGAGGCCAGCCTGGTCTACAAAATGAGTTCCAGGACAGCCAGGGCTACACAGAGAAACCCTGTCTCGAAAACCAAAAAAAAAAAAAAGAAAAGAAAAGAAAAGAAAAGAAAAGAAAAGAAAAGAAAAGAAAAGAAAAGAAAAGATTCCTTTGTGTAGCCCTAGCTGTCCTAGAACTCACACTGTAGACCAGGCCAGCCTCAGACTCACAGAGATCCACTTGCTTTTGCCTCTCAAGTGCTGGGATTAAATGTGTGTGTGCCACCTCCACCCAGCTCAAAGAAGTCATTTTAAAGAAGAAATACAAAGAACCTTGAACTGAGAGTTTCAGACCGGTATATGTTGTCATATGGGCTCTGGAAATTGAACCTGTGTCGTCTTAATGAGCAGCCAGTTTTCCTGACATACCATCACTCCAAACTCAAACTATCAAACTAACTTTTTCTTAAGAATGGGTTGTGCTTGTAGGATTTTATCCAGGAGTTAGTAACTGCATCAACAGCCTGAAGTTTTAGAGACAGGGTCTCATGGAATGAGCCTGGGCTGGCATTAAGCTGGCCTAAAATGTCTGACCCTCTTGCCCTCTTGTGTGTTACGATCACAAGTGCATGCCATCCCAACCACCCAGCTGACTTTTTATATTATTAAATAATATTACTTTGATATTAATATATATTTGGGGTAAGTTAACTAGTAAAGATAATGGTTGGGCCATGTATAGCACTGCATGCCTGTAATCTTCTGGAGTTTTAAGGCATACTAGTCTGAGTGTGCGCTCAGTCTGGGCTCAGTGTTGTGAGACTGTACTCTAAAATAAGAGCTGTGGGTATAGCTGAGAAGTAGCATGCTTGCCTAGTCTAAGTAAAGCCTGGATTCAATCCCAGTATGGGGAAAAGCACTGTTAAAGCAGGTTTTGCTCATTTGGTTCAAGAAAATGTGCAGCACAAGAAAAAAAGCTGGCCAGGTGGTGGTGGCGCACGCCTTTAATCCCAGCACTCAGGAGGCAGAGGCAGGCAGATTTCTGAGTTCGAGGCCAGGCTGGTCTACAAAGTGAGTTCCAGGACAGCCAGGGCTATACAGAGAAACCCTGTCTCAAAAAGTCAGTGTCCACCCACAGCCCAGCCCTGAGCACCATCCATAAGACTGCACGTAGCACTTCATCTCCTCCCCTACAAGCAAGTCTGTATTGGTGCTGCGTAGGGTGTGCCTAGGACGCTTTCACAGGGAGTCTGGGTATGAACGCTGAAGGTCCTATTCCTCAATTGGTTCTTGATCGATCAATAAAGATGCTAATGACCAATGACTAGGCAGAAGAGGAGGGGCTTTCAGGTTCCCACAGGCAGGCTAGAAGACTAGAAGATGCAGGAGGAGAAATGATTTGCAATGCTTCAGAGAAAGGGAGCCACCAGCCATGAGAGATCTCAGGTGGAGTGGCCATTGGCTGCTTTTCTGACTAGGCCTGGGGTAGCAGACAGGAGATTAGAAACGCAACTAAGCTGAGGGCAGATTCAGAGGTTTTGAGCTGGCAGTGGAGGTAAGGGTACCAGGCTTAGAAGTGCCCAGCCATTGAGCTAAAAAGCGTATTAAAAATAAGTGTGTGTGTGTGTGTGTGTGTGTGTGTGTGTGTGTTTCATCTGGGGGTGGGGGGCTCCTGGGCTGTGGCTAGTAGCACAGTGTGCCCAGAGTTTAAAGTTGGGTAGCAGAAACTACATGCTACAGTGCTGTTCTGTCAAAAGGAAAAGAATCATTTACTAGGAAACAGTAGTTTGCTGTGGACCTTTATACTTTTATCTGAGTATATTTTGTTGTTGTTGTTGTTTGTTTTTAAGCAAGGTCTTATTGTGTCCCAGGCTGCCCTCAAACTCAGGTCAATTCTCCACTGAGGGGCCTCCAGAGTGCTGGGATTGTGGGCCTGAGTCATTAGACACAGATCCCACTTACTTCTGACAGCAAACCTTCTATTCCACAGGGCTGTTTTATAGATCCGTGCTAACTAATTCTTCTTTTAAACAATGCTACTACATGGAAGCAGAGGCAGGGCAGGAGCCTTCTCAATGGACCTCAAAGGCTGCAGCAAAAGGTCCAGCTGAGAGTCTGTTACTATGGCAGCCGTGGCTCTTGAGGCAATGGACAGTCTTACAGTTTATGTGAAAACTGTTGGCTCTGAAATCCAGCCACTCGCCTTCTGCAATCCAGTGGCATGTCAGCTAGAATACTCAAAAATCACAAGAAGACAGAACATCAGGCCACCTGTACTCAGGCATACAGTGTTTGGTACAATGTTCTGCATTACAGCCCTGACAAAGCTAAAGTCTGGAGAAGGAAGAGAGGGAGGGAAGTTGGGAGGGAGGAAGGGAGGGGAGGAAAGTGTTCACTGTGTTCATCTAGGAAAAAACACTTCAATGCCTCCCCTCCCCGCCCCAAGTGACCACACAATCTTTAGAACAGAAGACGTCACACCTTAAGTGAGCTGAGAAGCCACTTTCCACAGTTAACCTGAATGCTCATCTGGGACCTATGCAGAAACAAGAACAAAGGCTGGGTGCATTGTGACCCACACAAAGGGCTGAAGCCCAGTCTGAAGATGCAATGTTTTTTTTGTTTTTTGTTTTTTGTTTTGGTTTTTCGAGACAGGGTTTCTCTGTGTAGCCCTGGCTGTCCTGGAACTCACTTTGTAGACCAGGCTGGCCTCGAACTCAGAAATCCGTCTGCCTCTGCTCCCGAGTGCTGGGAATTTCAGCATTTGTCAGGCTGAGGCAGGAGGACTTCCTTACATTTGAGACTAGCCTGAACTACACAGTGAGTTACTGGTTGGCTTGGGCTAAAGAGGGAGATGCTGTCTCACAAAACAAAGCAAACAAATCAACAAAGCTCCCCTCTCACACGCATCACTCTGTCACTTAAAGCACCTTTGCCAGAAGATAAAGGCTTTATTTAATAAGTAACCCGAAAATGGCCATTAATACACAAAGCAAAATATTCTAAAGGTATTTGAAAGGGAGTCTGCACTCTACTCTCTGTTGCCTCTGAACCAATGAAGAACCTTTTGCCTTCAATGAGGCCTCCAAGAGCTATCCTAAACCTACAGTTCTCAGTGTTGCGGGGACCTACAGACACCTCACATCTTTCCAGGGAGTTGAAGAGGTTAAAATCACTTTTGTGACAACAATTGTACAATATTTCCCTTTCCTCTACAAGCGATGCTGGCATTTTTCACAGAGCATATATTATAACTCTGACATCTAGTAGAAATGCTAGGTAGCTGTGAATGAGCCATCCTCTATAGAAGCAGATACTAAGGAGATTTAAAAAATATAAAATGCCACATTTCATACTAGAGTCCTTTTTGCTTTACAAAATATACACAAAATTATGCCACATTAACAAGGGATGAGTTTACCATTTTATTACAAAATAATGCTTTAAATTTTCCCATTTTAATTTAATATAGTAAATGTCCTAATAGGAGTCCTTAACAATCTGAATATGAATACAAAGGAGACCTAAGAACTGTTTGAGAACACTAACCTAAGCACTTATGTGCGTATACACACATTCATTCACTCACACAGTGTGTGAGTGTGTGAGTGCAGGTGCCTGTATACACAGGTCAGAGGACAACTTCAGGTATCTGTCCTTATCTTCAGCCTTGTTTGAGGTAGAATTCTTTACTGCTGAATACCTCTGGCTGGCTTGATACCAGCTTCTGGGGGTTCTCCTGTCTGTCTCCCAGCCACAGACGAGCTGGGATTATAAAAGCATGCCACTGTACCAGGCATTCCTTTCCTGTGAACCCCCAACTCCTTATGCTTGCTGAGCCCTCTCCCTAGCCCCTAAGCACTGACAACAAGTATGCTAAGCCAGAGACCTCATACCTGCCTGTAATCACAGCACTTCAGAGGCAGGAAGATCAGCAGCCCTACACGAGACCTTGCTCAAAACACAAAAGGAAGCCGGGCATGGTGGCGCACGCCTTTAATCCCAGCACTCGGGAGGCAGAAGCAGGCGGATTTCTGAGTTCGAGGCCAGCCTGGTCTACAAAGTGAGTTCCAGGACAGCCAGGGCTATACAGAGAAACCCTGTCTCGAAAAACCAAAAAATAAAAAATAAAAATAAAAAATAAAATAAAAACAAACCATCCAAGAAAGGCTGGCAAGATGGCTCAGTGGGTCTAAAGTATGAGCCATATTAGCCTGGCAACCTGAGTGTGGTCCCATGTGAAGGTGGA
This sequence comes from Mus minutoides, assembly GCA_902729485.2. Lineage (NCBI taxonomy): Eukaryota > Metazoa > Chordata > Mammalia > Rodentia > Muridae > Mus > Mus minutoides. The sequence continues at coordinate 46,869 of CACVCL010019121.1, read as the reverse complement.
AGGAGAAAGTGTCTTCTGCAAGTTGCTCTGGGTTCCATGGGTGCATGTGCACATACAGTAGCATACACTTAGACAGACAGGAAGTTACAACAGGTCAGTTGGGTTTTGGTTTTTTGTTTGTTTTGGTTTTGACATAGTTTCTCTGTGTAGCCCTGGCTGTCTTAGAACTCACTTTGTAGACCAGGCTGGTGTCAACTCAGAGACTGGCCTGCCTCTGCCTCCTGAGTGCTAGCTAGGATTAAAGGTGTACACCATCAAGCCAGGCCATTTGTTCATTTTTAATGCTACTAAACACTAGTGCCTACTGCCTCGTTTTGGTAGTGTTTATGAGTGATTTTTAACAGGTGTTGTGAAGGAAACCACCTTTACACGTAGCTACAGAGTGCTGTACATTATTTGGCTATAAATACAAGTGAGTACACTGTAGCTGTCTTCAGACACTGCAGAAGAGGGTGCCAGATCTCATTACGGATGGTTGTGAGCCACCATGTGGTTGCTGGGACTTGAACTCAGGACCTCTGGAAGAGCAGTCAGTGCTCTTAACCGCTGAGCCATCTTTCCAGTCCCTCTAAACACAAGTTTTAAGGTGGAGGCTGCTGTATTGCTTTCCCACACTATCTTAAATACTCGGTTTTTCAATGTGTAGAGTTACTCTGATCTCAAAAAGAGCTTATGTCATAAAGCAGTAGCTTACGCGACTGAGCAGCAAGATCAAATGCATTTCTATGATGGGGAGTACAGAGAGAAGTGACTGAACACAGTCATCTACTGACCTGTTTGGGCTGCCCTCTCAGACAATGTAAACACTAGCTAATGGACATTTGAAGGACTCGGAAAGCAACTCAAGCAAGGCTACAAATGAACAGAGGAAAGAAAGGCAGTACAGGCTCCTTAGGGTGTTTCAGTGTTCTAGTACAAGGCCAATCCAGTAGGAAGAGGCTGGAAACACTAAGCATGTGGGTTTTAATGTAAGTCCCACAGACACGCTAACTCTGCTCCCAGTTTTGTGGTCTAATGTTAACTAGGAAACAGGAAACTGGGAGAAAAAATTCTTTCTTAAAAATAATGTGTAGGGGGCTGGAGAGATGGCTCAGCAGTTAAGAACACTGGCTGCTCTTCCAGAGGTCCTGAGTTCAGTTCCCAGCAACCACATGGTGACTCACAACCATCTATAAGGGGGACTGATTGATGCCCTCTTCTGGCACACAGGTGTACATGCAGATAAGAGCATTTATATACGTAAAATAAATTAAAAATAAATCTTTTTTTAAAAAATGTGTATGTGTGGTATATGATATGTGTGCTGGTAGTTCCCACCCCACACACCTTATCTCCTTAGAACATGGTTTCCCTGAACCTGAAGCTCACAACTTCAGGTAGGCTTCCAGGGTCTGTCTATGTGTCTCTGCCCTCCAATGCTAGGTTACATGGCATTCCCGCTTTTACATGGATGCTGGGCATTCAGATTCAGGTCATCAGCCTTAAGGAACAAATGCCCTGACCTGACCCACTGAGTCACCTCCCCAGCCCTCGGCTTTAGCCCAGGCTAGAAGCTAATATGTTGTCAAGAATTACCTTGAACTCTTACTTTTTTTTTTTTTTTCCAAGACAGGGTTTCTCTGCATAGCCCTGGCTGTCCTGGAATTCACTCTGTTTACCAGGCTGGCCTCAAACTCAGAAATCTGCCTGCCTCTGCCTCCCAAGTGCTGGGATCAAAGGCACTCTTGATCCTGCTACTTCTACCTCATGAGTGCTGGGATTATAGGTGTACAAGCACATCCAACTACAAAAATAATTCTTTAAAAAAACTATATTTACATTTATTTATGTGTATGTATGTGCATGCACATGAGTGCGTATGTGTGTACCACAGGAATAGGTAGAGATCAGAAGATAACTGGCCGGAGTCAGTTACCCTCCGTCTACCCGTGATTCCTGGGGACTGAACTCAGGTTGTCAGGCTTGGCAGCAAACCCCTTTATCCACTGAGCCAGCTTGCTGATCCAGAAAAATAATTTTTTTTAAAGATATATTTATTATATCTTAAGTACATTGTAGCTGTCTTCAGATGCACCAGAAGAGGGCGTAGGATCTCATTACAGATGGTTGTGAGCCACCATGTGGTTACTGGGATTTGAACTAAGGACCTTCGGAAGAGCAGTCAGTGCTCTTAACCACTGAGCCATGTCTCCAGCCCCAGAAAAATAATATAATAAATCCTTACATAGCCTTACTCCTACGGGTCCTTCTCCGAATAGTGGCTGAATGATCTCCTAAATATGCAGGAAAAATAAAAATATATATTCATTACTAAATGCTTATAGGACAATGCCTTAGGGTTTTATTGCTGTAAAGAAACACCATGATCATAGCAACTCTTTTTTTCCTCCTCCTTCGTTTTTTTCAAGACAGGGTTTCTCTGTGTAGCCCTGGCTATCCTGGAACTCACTCTGTAGACCACGCTGTCCTGGAACTCAGAAAACCGCCTGCCTCTGCCTCCCAAGTGCTGGGCTTAAAGGTGTACGCACAACTGCCTGGCCACAGCAACTCTTATAAAGGAAAATTATTCGGGGCTGGATTACAGTTTCAGAGGTTTAGTCCATTATCATGGTGCTGTGAAACATGGCTGCAAGCAGGCATACATGTTGTTAGAGGAGCTGAGTTCTCCATCTTGATCCACCAGCAGCAGAGGCAACTATATACCACACTGGACATGGCTTGAGCATAGGAGTCCTCAAAGCCCATTTCCACAGTAACACACTTCCTCCAACAAGGCCATAACTCCTAATGGTGCCATTCCCTGTGGGCCAAACATTCAAACACATGAGTCTATGGGGCTATACTTATTCAAATCACCACAGAAGGTCTAGAATAGAAATGTACAACAGAAGCTGGGCATGGTGGCGCATGCCTTTTATCCCAGCACTCAGGAGGCAGAGGCAGGTGGATTTCTAAGTTCCAGGACAGCCTGGTCTACAGAGTGAGTTCTAGGTGGACAGCCAGGGCTATACAGATAAACCCTGTCTCGGAAAAAAAAAAAAAAGAAAAAAAAAAAATGAAAGAAATGTACAATAGAAATGTAACTTAAAATTCTACAATAGCGGGCTGGTGAGATGGCTCAGTGGGTAAGAGCACCCGACTGCTCTTCTGAAGGTGATGAGTTCAAATCCCAGCAACCACATGGTGGCTTACAACCACCCATAATGAGATCTGACGCCTCCTCTGGTGGGTCTGAAGTCAGTTATAGTGTACTTATGAATAATAATAAATGAATCCATGGACCGGAGAGAGTAGGAACTGAGTGAGCGGGGCGACCAGAGTGAGCAGGACCAATAAGCAAGTGGGGCAGACCAGAGCGAGCAGGGTTGACCAGAACAAAGGGAAAAAAAATTCTATAATAGCTATTGTAATGCAACATTATTTTTAATTATTTATTTAACCTAATACATCTAAAATATTACATCAAGAATCTCATCATTATAAAAACGGAGACTTGCTTATTCTCATTATGCTTCATTATGTGTGTTATGCTTCCATGGCTCTCTCTCTTTTAGACTAACCTCTTCCCACCGTTCCACAGACAGCAGAAGCCTCCAACTATCCACAACTTTAGCTCCAAGGGACTTGACCCCCTTTTTTGGCCTCTGGGATACCAGGCATGCACATGGTGCACATACATACACAGAGGAAAACACTCATGCACATAACACTAAAATGTAATAATGTTTTTAAAATTAAAAATTGAATTAAAAAAAAGATGAGTAAGACTAGAAGACAGACTTTCTACCTATGAACACATGCCAGAGAGTCATGTGAAAAGCCATTATCAGTATAAAATTCCAAGGCAATGCAAGCGAAAATGACAGGAAATACCACTGCATACTTACTGAAATAGAAGACAGACCACACCAAAAGTAGACAGGATATGGCCAGTCAGAGCTCTCATGGGCCAATGGCAAAATAAAATGGGACAACCATCCTAGAGAACTGTTTGTTGTAACATTTAACACTTTTAACCGGACTTAGCATGCCCACTCCAAAGTATTTATCCAAAGGAAGTAAAAATGTTTGACTATGAAAGACCAGGAGGCTGAGTGTGGCAAGTCACTCTGGAACCCCAGGAGCTTAAGAGCAAGTCAAGGCCTGCCCTGCCAAGGTTACATAATACTCCCCACCCCATCCCAAAAATGATTTAAAAATAACCATGAGCTAGAGGTGGCTCAGCGGGTAAAGGCACTTTCCAAAAAGCCTGACAATCTGAGAACCATCACTGGAACCCACGATGTAGAAAGACAGAACCAAATCCCTAAAGTTGTCTTATGACAACTTTATTCCACAAGTGTGAATACACCACCAAGGAAAAACTTAGAAACACCAAGTCAAAGAAGCCAGGGACAAACTGCAAAAAAATGAACAATTTGTTTACATGAAGTTATGAAATAGGGAGAACTAATTAACTAGCACAGGTGCCAGGTGCCAGGCGAGGGACAGGGTATGAGGAAACTTTCTGTGGAGTGACACCTGGGGTTTGATATATATACAACTGTCAAAGCCTACTGACAGCAGAAGACTGAAGGGTCCCTATGATAACTGACATCTTCCTGTCTTGAAAGCTACATGCTACGAGGCCAAAATAGCAACAATCAGCAGATGTTGCTAAGTCCACCATGAATAAGTGTACATACAGATGAGGAGCAGAGCATGGAGAATTCTCTCAAATGTTCCCTTCTTTCTTTCATCATACAGTGCCATGGGCACACACAAATCTCAATTTTACTAGTCATTTATAAATGATATTAATACACATTAACCACAACTAAGACTACATGCTTGTCTCTCTGAAGTCTTATTTTCAATCAATCTCCAAATTTTAAAAAAGAAAGAAAAGAGAAGGGAGGGAAGGAAGGAGGGAGGGAGGGAGGGAGAGAGAGAGAGAGAGAGAGAGAGAGAGAAAGGAAGGAAGGAAATGAAGTATGTGAGAGAAGCTATTAGAAGCTATAGAACACACAGGGTTAGGGGAAAAAAATCTAGTCAGTTGAATCTCAATAGAACAGAATGTGAGGCTATCTAGCATGTTTGAACTGAAAAGGAAAAAAACAGAGAAATGAAGTTTCTCTAGGTGTGGTGACACACACCTTTAATCCAGGAGGCAGAGGCAGGTGAGTCTCTATGAGTTAGGGACCAGCCTGGGCTACATAGCAAGCTTCAGGTCAGTCAGGGCTACATAGTGAGATTTGTCTCAAAAAACAAAAACAAAAACAAGTTATGCCTCTACTTTTCACCTCCCTCTCACAGCTTCTCAGAAACATTCCCCAAACAAAACTAGAAACAGGTGTTTATATTACAGTGCCTTAGCCCACACAGTATCAGAGCAAGCAGCACAATGTCCCTTACAGCTATACCACCCACTAAACACTTAGGTAATGGGGCACCACATGGCAAAATCCCTTCAGCACTTTCATCTGGAACCTGGGCTACAGGGGAGAAAACAACTTAAGGGCTGGCTTTCCTGTTGTCCACACGACAGCCCGAGCTAAGCACAGGAAAGGCTGACAGAATACCATGTGTTTCCTGGCTAGGAAACAAGGCTGCCAGGCACATGGCAGGGCTTCTGCGAATTCCAATAAGGATGTGCATTCTGAGATGTTACCGTGAAAACACTTCCATGGAGATGAGTTGACATGAAAGAAAGGAAACAGCAGAGATTGCAAAATGGGCCTGTGGAGTGAGTAAAGAAGGCCTACATGCCCACACTTGACCTACACAATTCAGCTCAAGGGCCATCCCAATGGACTGTTGGCACTGCAAGCTGTGAAGCCACACCAACCTGCTGTCTGAGGAGAGGAGACACTCATGAAGGACAGCAAGTCTCCAGGGGCAAAAGTTTAACTGTTGCTTTTGTGTAAACATGATGCTGAAGATCATGTATCTATATATGTATGTATGTATGTATGATGGAGAGAGAGATTGTTTTGATCACCTCAAATTTCATCAAATGCAATTCACAACTGTGTACTAGTTGTTTGGTGTGCTGACTAGTTTTTATGTCAACTTGACACAAGTCAGAGACATCTGAGGGAAAGGTACATCAATTGAGAAAATGCCTAATGTCAGGCTGTAGGCAAAACTAAAGGGCATTTTCAATTAATGACTGATGCAAGAGCCCACACCATTGTGGATGGTGCTGCCTTGGGCAGGTAGCTCTGGGTATGTAAGAGAGCAGGCTGAGCAAGCCATGAAGAACGAGCCAGTGAGGAGCCTTGCTCCATGACCTGCCTCAGCCCCTGACTCCAGCTTCCAGCTCTTTCCTCCCAAGGTGGTTTTGGTTAGGACATTATTCATCACAGCAACAGAAAGCTAAGACACTCAGAAACAGGGAAACACCAGCAGGGTATCTGGGAGGCATGGCAAATACCAACTAAACACTTGCCACATAATGACAGCCCATATTGCTATTTTAAAAACTCACCAATGCCGGGCGTGGTGGCACACACCTTTAATCCCAGCACTCGGGAGGCAGAGGCAGGCGGATTTCTGAGTTCCAGGCCAGCCTGGTCTACAGAGTGAGTTCCAGGACAGCTAGGGCTACACAGAGAAACCAAAAACCAAAAAAAAAAAAAAAACCCAAACAAAAAAACCTCACCAAAAAGAAAAGGAACCTCTACACTTCAGGGAGGAAGTGAAAACCCACATTAGTGCACATGACCAGACAGAATGACTGAGGGCTGGGAGTGGGTTTTAATAACTTCCGGGCCTGGGTTTTGTAAACCAAATCAAAGCATGACTTGCCTCAGTATTACAGAGCCGGAGAGCCAAGCCTAAGCCCTGCCGACATCAGGAAGACGGACTGAGGACAAAGCTCAGGTAATGTCACAGGAGCACAGGGAAGAGCTCACCTCTGCTCAGGCTGTAGGAAGATGTGTCTTTTCTGACACAATTAACTGTGTCAGCAATAAATTGGGGATTCAAGACTATAATCCTAACTACAGTACCTCAGGGATCCAGGGATTCTGAACCACAAATTTACACTCAAAATTAGCCTAAGCCAACACTCAAACCAGGGTGTCAAAGAAACACAAATTTATACCCAGTTTTCAAAAATGCAGATTAGCCCCTCACCTTAAAGAACACTATCATAAAAGAAAAATCAGAATAGCAGCGTAACCCAAAACGTCCTTCCAATACAGATTCCCTCAGCTAGAAGTCACAAAGGAAATATACTTAAAATGATGGTACACAGAAAAAAAGACTTTAGGAATAAGACCCTAGCTGGAAATGGTGGCATGTGCCTTCATTTAATCCCAGCACTCAGGAGGTAGAAGCAGGGGGATCTCTGATTTGAGGCCAAGCCTAGTCTACAGAGCGAATTCCAGGACAACCAAGGTTACACAGAGAAACCCTGTCTAAACAAAAACTAACAGATTATTATCCCATGAAAAAGCAAATTTGAAAACTAAACAGGGATTTCTAAAATATGGAAAACTCAGTTACTGAAATTAAGTTTAGATTGTGTTGAAGAAACAGTGAAGACACAGAAAACAAGCAAAAAGCAGTTCAGAAATAATGAGATGGACATCAAAGAGAAGTTAACCGATTCACAGACAGAAAGGAAACCTACTTGCCTAACAGCAATTCCAGGAGACAGAACACACACAAACATAGTCAGAATGCCAGAGAATTTTCTAGCCAGATAAAAGTTATAAAATCTCAGATTTAAGGAACAAAACAAAATCTACACCCAAGCTGAAAGATAATAATGTATCATCTTGAGTGAGCTAACCCAGACCCAAAAGGACATGCACAGTACATACTCACTGCTCAGTGGCTATTAGCCAAAAAGTACAAAATACCCACAATACAATCCACAGGCCGTAAGAAGTTTAAGGAGGAAAGCCCAAATGAGGATGCTTCCATCCCACTTAGAAGGGGAGCAGAAGGCAGAAGGAGGGAGGAGCCTGGGTGGTAGTGGGGGGGGGGGAGTGGAAAATGGATGCAGATGGAGACAGGAGAGAAGACCAGAGGGCCAGGAGAATGAATGGAAATATGCAGTTTCAGGGGGTTAGGGTGGAGAGACCCTCTAGAAAGTCCCAGAGACCTGGTATGTAAGAGACTCCCAGGACTCAATGGAGGTGAGGCTCCCCAACAGCGGGGAAAGGGAACCTGAAGAGACCACCTCCAGTAGACAGGGCCCAAGTAGAGAGACGAGTTACTAACCCACTGTCAAAATTTCTGACCCAGAATTGTTCCTGTCTAAAAGAAACACCGGGACAAAAATGGAGCAGAAACTGAAGGAATGGCTGTCCAGTGACTGGGTCAATTGGGATCCATCTCCGTGTGGGGGAGGAGGGCATCAAAGCCTGACACCATTACTGGGGATACACTGAGATTGCAGATCAGAGCCTAGCATGGCTGTCCTTTGAGAAGGCCCTACCAGCAGCTGGACTGAGACAGATGCAGATACAGCCAACCATTAGACTGAGGTCGGGGACCCCTATGAAAGATAGGGGAAGGATTGAAAACACTGAAGAGGATGGCAGCCCCATAGGGAGACCGAGTATCAACTAACCTGGATCCTGGGAGCTTCCAGAGACTAACCTACCAACCCAAGAGCAGACACGGGCTGGTCCATGGCCCCTGACACACTTGTATGGAGGACTGCCTTGAGAGAACGTGCCTAATCATGTAGAGACTTGAGGTCCCAGGGGAGGGGATGCCTGGGGCTGGGGGAGGCACCTTCTCAGAAGCCAAGGGGAGGGGGAATGGGATAAGAACAGTGGGAGGGGGGCTGGGAAAGGAGGCAGTATCTGGAATGTAAATAAATAAAATGATTTTTTAAAAGGACAAAATTAAAAGAATTTATTGGATGGGGTGCAGGGTAGGGCAGAGGATAAAGAACTCAGAGGTTTGGGGCTGTGTGAGCAATAGCACAGTGTACACGCCCCCTGCCCTGAACACACAGAAGGGATGTGGGGGTGGAGCGGGGTGGGGGGACTACTGGAATGGAAAGAGGCTTTTGGGGTTGGTTTTTTGAGACAGGGTTTCTCTGTGTAGCCCTGGCTGTCCTGGAACTCACTCTGTTTACCAGCTGGCCTCGAACTCAGAAATCCTCCTGCCTCTGCCTCTCAAGTGCTGGGATTAAAGGCGGGCGCCACCACGCCACCACTTACTTATTACCGTGTGTGTGTGTGTGTGTGTGTGTGTGTGTGTGTGTGTGTGTGTAAGTGAGTAGCGCCGCAGTGCACAGTAGGAGGCCGGGGAGCTTTGTGGATAGAGGCGGTTCTCCCACTGTGCATTAGTGTCAGGCCAGCATGGCAAGCACAGCTACCTGCTCAGCCATTCAGCCACTTCACTGGTCCTCAATATAAGTTTTAATTGGGGGGTAGGGGTTCACCTGATGAGGAGAAGGGAGTGAGGGACCCACCTGACACTTAAATTAACCATAGTAAAGGAGGCTTTCCTCAAACTTTTGACCATGGGGCAAAGTCCTTTTTCTTCCTCCACAGCTGGTGTGAAGGCACAGCAAGGGACGGGCTTCCCACTCATCCTCACGCTAAACAGTGCTGAAACAGCGGTGGCTACAGCTAATAATCCCGCTGTGCTTCATGGGCTTCCCCACTCAGGCTCCCTAGGCGAGACATACGCTTCTTAGATGCTGCCGCCTTCTCACCCTTTCACTTCTGTAGGCTTTTCTACAGCATCTGTTTTCAAAGTTTTAAATTATTTCGGGCTGGAGAGATGGCTCATCGGTTAAGAGCACTAGCTGCTCTATCAGAAGTCATGAGTTCAATTCCCAGCAACCACATGGTGGCTCACAACCATCTATAAGGGGATCTGATGCCCTCTTCTGGCCTCCAAGTATATATGCAGCAGAGCATTCATATTAAAAAAATTTTTTTAATTTTTTTTTAATTATTTCATCTTACAATTTATAATAGCTTTGCTTGAATAGTGGGGTTTTGGCAAGAACCCCGGACCATGTAACTGGATATAACAAATGCAGGTCAGCCTGGTTTTCATCCTCAACCAAAATAATTAGAACACAACTGCTCAGCCTCTCCTGTAAGAAAAATCCACAATTGAAATTAAAAATTTAATAAATGTGAGTCTTGCTACATACTCATAACCATCCACAAAATAGTACCAAGATTCTTTTACCAGAACTTTGGTGAGAACATAGACACAGACTGTCTGCTCCAAGTTAACGGTGTGCTTCCCTGACATTAGAACAGATGAGAACAGCAACTTCCACACAAACGCGCAGGGAGCAGCAGAGTATTTGTAAAGGATCAATATTAATGCACTCCCTGAGGAGGTGCACAATTTCTCTCTTTAATTTTTTTTTTATATTTATTTATGCTGGAGCATGAGGAGATGATCATGAGTACCACATTCTGTGTGTGGAGGCCACTGGACAACTCGTGGGGGACAGTTCTCTCTTGAGGCTTGGCAACAAGCACCTTCACGGCTGTGCCATCTGTTAGTATGTCTATTTTTAATTAACAAAACATTTCCATAAATAAAACTGTGTTACAAAAATGAGAGGGAAAAATAATTTTCCAAAGCAGAGTTGAAAATAAACTAAACTGTAATTTAATATATCTAGATATATTAAACAAAGAAAACAAAACAAAAAAATCTCTTATCAAAGACTAATTAGGCAGACAAAAATATACAGCAGCATCCTGTCTTAGAACTGCTTGGTGCACCTGAGTGCTTGCTTTCTCAGGATGAGTTCTGCCCTCTAGTGCATGCTCAGGGCGCACTGCTGTCATTAACCAGCGACCTTTACTCTAGATGATCACAGTGCTCTCTTAATGAAGGTCTTCACCTCCTTCTTCACAAACCCATTCCCACCCTTAAGCTGAGTGAATTCTACAAGTGCAGTAATTTCACATGCCTGTTCTACACATGCAAAAGGGCTCCAAGGTATTGCACTATTTTCACACCATGAGAAGTGTAGCACAGTTAAGACCTAAGAATACAACAAAAATGGTCCATAACAGAGACACCTCTCAGGCTCTCTAATTTTACTTTTCGAAGACTTGACACACAGATTTTTTGTTCTTGTGTTATTTTGTTAAGACAGGGTTTGTTAACATCCCTGGCTTGCCTAGAATTAGTTGTGTGGATCAAGCTAGCCTCAAACCTGCAGCAAGCTATCTTCTTGCCTCTGGCTTCCAAGCTCTGGGATTAAAGACTTCAGTTGCCACACCCAGCTAGAGGTTTCTTTTTTTTCTTTTTCTTTTTCTTTTCTTTCTTTTCTTTTTTTTTAAGAACACTTTAAAAGCACATAAGAAGGCTGGAGATGACTCAGTGGTTAAAAGCAGTGACTGCTTTTGCAGGGGACACAGGTTCAGTTCCTAGAACCTACAGGGTGGCTCACAACCATCTCTAACTCTACTCTCTAAGGAATCGTAACATCTTCTGGCTTCTGTGGGCATCAGGCACATGATACACAGAAACACATACAGGCAAAACTCCCATATACACAGATTAAAATTTTTATAAAAATAGAGCTTGTTCTAGCTACTGTCTAATCCACAAAGTCTTGTAGGGATATACCCGAGAGGAATGAAAGCACCCAATAACACCAAAGTTTGCACATAAATGTCCACAAAACATTTTCGATAGCCAAACATAAAAACCGCCCTAAGCCGGGCGTGGTGGCGCACGCCTTTAATCCCAGCACTCGGGAGGCAGAGGCAGAGGCAGGCGGATTTCTGAGTTCGAGGCCAGCCTGGTCTACAAAGTGAGTTCCAGGACAGCCAGGGCTACACAGAGAAACCCTGTCTCGAAAAACAAAAAAACAAAACAAAACAAAAAAACACGCCCTAAGTCCATTAACTAGCACCCACATAATCAAAATTGAGTATAATCTTACAATTACATTAGTCCAAATGGGATAAAAAAAAAAAAAGAGTAAATTATAGAGAGATGCTGCATCATAAATAAACCCAGAAGATATGATGTTAAGTCAACAGGGACTGGGGAGGAGCCTCAGAGGTTAAGAGGATGAGCTGCCTTTTATTTTGTTTGTCAAGACAGGGTTTCTCTGTGTAGTCCTGGCCATCCTGGAACTTGCTCTGTAGACCAGGCTGGCCTCAAACTCAGAGATCCACCTCCCTTTGCCTGAGTGCTGGGATTAAGTAAGGTCTGCCACCACCACCTGGCTTGATTTGAGGCTCTTACAGAACACCGAGGGTCTGTTCTGAGTACCCACATGACAGCTCATCACCACCTAGATCCAGTTCCAAGGAATCCAACACTCCAGCTCCCACAGATACACACACGTGCACACATACATGCGGGCCAACACTCATACATAAAAAATATATAAATACATCTTTTTTTTCACTCGTTCCGGTCTGCCCCGCTCACTCCGGCCAGCCCCGCTCATTCCGACCAGCCCCGCTCATTCCGGTCGGTCCCGCTTGCTCTCTCCGGTCCAAGGATTCATTTATTATTATTATTCTTCAATAAGTATGCTGTAGCTGACTTCAGACGCACCAGAGGAGGGCATCAGATCTCATTACTGGTGGTTGTAAGCCACCATGTGGTTGCTGGGATTTGAACTCATCACCTTCGGAAGAGCAGTAGGGTGCTCTTACCCACTGAGCCATCTCACCAGCCGGATTTATTTTTTTTTAGATTTATTTATTTATTATATGTAAGTACACTGAAGCTGTCTTCAGACACCCCAGTAGAGGGAGTCAGATCTCATTATGGATGGTTGTGAGGCACCATGTGGTTGCTGGAATTTGAACTCAGGACCTTCAGAAGAGCAGTCAGTGCTCTTACCCGCTGAGCCATCTCTCCAGCCCCCGGCTGTTTGATTTCTATTACTTTGAGAGAAGTGGTCACTGCTCTGTATCAAAACTCAATGATTATGCTTATTTAAAAGCTAAAAATAAGCTAAGTTCATAATTACCAACTTCTGAAGACTCTTGGAAAGATCACATTAGCTGTTTAGACAGAAAACTATCCACAAATGTGAGGTTCCTAGGATAGTCAGAGACACCAACAACTGATAAACCACTGGACCAAGTGCTATTTACTGCTGGTTCTTAGTAAAAACAAAAAACAAAAAAAACTGTGTGTGTGTGTGTGTGTATTTCGAGACAGGGGTTCTCTGTGTAGCCCTGGCTGTCCTGTAGACCAAGATGGCCTTGAACTCAGAAATCCGCCTGCCTCTGCCTCCCAAGTGCTGGGATTAAAGGTGTGCGCCACCACTGCCCGGCTCAGTGAAAAAAAATCTTATGCAGTCCATATGGACCAAAGACTCACCATGTAGTCAAGGCTGGCCTTGAACTCCCAGATACCACTGCCTACACTTCTAGGTACTAAGATTACAGTCCATTACCAAGCTTATCGATTTGAGACTTAAATCTTCATATGGCTCTAGGACAAATCTTTTCTGTCTTTGGGACAAACACTTCCTAATCTGATCCCACCAGGAGGTTGTTTGAAACTCAACAACAAAGCAAGACAAGACAAAACCACATGGAAAACAACTCAGTGCTTATAGCAAGGACTGTGAGTTCTGATGAGACTAACGGAGTAATACATGTTAGAGTGGAAGAAAGGAGCAAGTGTGGGTTGAAGCCCAGCCAGCTACCAGCTGCTGTAAGCTAGATGCAGAATTCAGTGTGCAGAGGGAGAGAGAGATCAAGAGGCTTGGATGATGAAGCCACAGGAATTTAGACACAGTAAGCATTGTGCTTCGCGCTACCAAATGTAACAGCCTGATACTGTCCTCTAATTAAAAGAGGGTTTGCTCCATTCCTGACACACAAACACTGGCTTTTTATAGCCTAAGCAGCAGCTATTTTAAACATGCAGAGGAAATGCATTTTCAGTTACACTGGCTCCTCTGCATCTGTCCTTATTTGTTACTGAAGGATGTGCGACAGGATGTTTTACTCTTCTGCACTGGTTTTCCTGTATTGCTTAAATCTGTTTAGAGAAAAGGAAAACACAGTTTCTATAAACTGAAGCAATTCCCAAAGGGGGTGGGGGGAGGCAAACATTTTACTGTATTACTTTCTTTTATATATTAGATGATTCCTGAAAATTCTTCCCTTGAAAAGACCTTCCATACACATGGAATCTGTTGCAGATTCTAACGTCTTCAAGGATAAAACAAGTCTACTTTCAAAACCCAAAGCAAGTGATTTCCTTTGGCATTCCAAGCAGTTTTCTGACACAGGTCAGAAAAACAAGCAGACTGCCCTTGAAGGGCCACTTGAGATTTTTTTTTTTTCCCCTTGTTCCAGTCAACCCCGCTCGCTCTGGCCAGCTCCACTTGCTCCCGGCCGCCCCCGTACGGTCCCAGCCAGCCTCGCTCGCTCCAGTCAGCCCTGCTCGCTCCGGTTGGTCTCTCCCGGTCCAAGGATTCATTTCTTATTATTCTTCATAAGTACGCTGTAGCTGACTTCAGACGCACCAGAGGAGGACGTCAGATCTTGTTACGGGTGGTGGTTGCTGGGATTTGAACTCATCACCTTCGGAAGAGCAGTCGGGTGCTCTAACCCGTGGAGCCATCTCACCAGCCCCAGCCACTTGAGATTTAAATGCCCCATACTCCTGCACTTTTACTCAGATACTTAGATATTCTATACTCTGGTATATTCCATTATACCTTTCACAGAAGTGGATTAGCACAGAGTTCATTTGCCCCTTGTGTAAGGGAGTCAGTAGGTCATCAATAGTTCACTAGAATAGCTGCCAGTAACAGCACCTTTCCCCAGCTGCCCTCTACCCCAGCTCTTCCGTGCAGCCTGAGGATGGCTCCCTCCTTCCTGTAGGCACTCTTCTCAGCCATCTTCTCAGCAGAGCCTCCATGTTGACCCTTGGCTATGCCAGGACTGTACAGCTCAGGTTTGGGAGGAATCCTTTCCAATTAAAAGACACTGTCCTAGGCTGATATCCAGTCAGCCCAGATTCGTTTAGAAAGAGTCTGCTCAGCCAGTGTTCAGGACAATCAATATCACTGATATGTAACAGAAAAGGCAGTTAACAGTATCTGAGAGAGGCCTCTCTATCTTTCACCCCACTCTCTGGGTCTCCCTGGAACCACTTCTCACATAAATGATGACTTGCATATAAACCTTTGTCTTGGATTCTGCTAAGTAAGTGTGCCCTCACTTACAATGTACACCACATTAACACCATTATTCAGAGCCAGGCTAAAGAGATGAAAATTTGCCTACACAGTTTAACAGGAAATCTGGTGGATTTTTAATGTGAGAAAAAAAAATGTAGAATAAAACTCCTGTTTGTCAGGTATGATGACACACACCTTTAATCCCAACACTCAAGAGGAAGAGGTAGATAGATTTTGATAAGTTTGGCACTAGCCTGGTCTACATAGTTAACTCCAGGCAAAGCCATGCCTGTACAGTACAACTCTATCTTAAAAACAAATAAACAAACACCAACTTTCCTGTTCAAAACAAAGGTGACTATGTTTAATGAGGTGACAGTCCCCATCTAAAAGGTCACAGAAGTCAGCTTAGGAGCCTGGCCTTCCCAGAACGCTCTGCTGGCTGGTCAAAGATGCTCCTGTGATGAAGTCTATGATCATTTCCTTAGAGCCTACAGCCTTGGGATTCTCTTATTTCCTTTTTACACATGTTAATATAGGAACTTTTGCTTTCTTAAAGAGAGAAGGAATTCTAATCTTCAGTTAAATAATGTACAGAAAATCAAAAGAAGTAAACCATCAAACTTTGTTTTTTTAAAAAAAATAATTTTCTTTGAGGTAGGGGCTTACTCTGATGCCTAGGTGATTTACCTATCTCAGTCTCCAAGTAGTTGGGACTACAGGTGTAGATCCTGGTGCCCACCTGACCTTCTGATGTTCCTTTGCCATCAGGGGCATTGGAATTAAGTACTCAATTCAAAATGTATTAAACGTTCTGATGAACTGCTAATATTGTCATGCAAGAGTAATATTGTTTAGGTATGTGATTTACATGTTCAGCTTTATGGTAAGCTTCTTTCAGGCTGGGATTATTAAATAAGTAATCCATGCTAATTTTTCTAGCAAACTCCATCTGGGTAAATAAATACTTCTAACAAGGCAGAGTTTCATTTCCTATATCACAATAAAGTAGAGACAGCCACAGTTAGAAACCGGTCCTCGCACAGAGAACAGTTTTCCCAGTGTGCCAACTACACTTGGGACTGAGGTACATACTCACCCTGACCCAGCAGGGAGTGGTGTGGCCGGTGAAGTGACAAGAGTCTGTGGTTTTTCTTTCTCTGTTTGTTTGAGGAAAGACTTGGCTTCTTTTGACTCAGCATCTACTTCCTTAGTCACCCTAGTTCAAGGAAAGAGAAACAAATTTACAAATGGGATAAGAAACAAAAATTGGGGGGCTGGAGAGATGGCTCAGCAATTAAGAGCACTGGTTGCTTCTCTAGAGGACCCAAGTGCAGCGCGCCTCCCTCCACCAGCAAGAAAGTCACGCCACCACCGGGATCTTCTCAGTCAGCTTTATTCAGGAGCACCTTGATAGTAGATTCCCAGGACCCTGGACAGCAGCAGAGCTGCTGCTTTTATACTCTCCCAGGAAAGGGGGGAGGGTGTCATAGTGGTTGGAGATTGGTGCGCCAGGATACACCTCATTAGCTTGTGGACCATTCATTGGTGCCTCAAGCCGTGCCTTATTAGCATATTTTCCCTTCAGGAGGGGCTATTGCTTGAGGAGGGCCTGAAGAAAGAGCTGCACATGCGCACTAGGCTCTCCTCCCTGGCAGCCTGTCGGTCCCGCGCCATCTTGTAATGGGCGGAGCCACAGGCCTTCCCGGAGCTCGGGCGGCTTTGCCAGTCAGAGCCGGGGCGGTTCTTTCGCCGGTCAGAGCTCAGGCGGTGCGTCCACTGCTGCTCAAGAGCCAGGGGGCGCCTCCTACACCCAAGTTCAGTTCCAAGCTCCCACATGGCTGCTCATCACTGTCTGTAACTCTAGCTCTAAAGGATCCATCTTTACACAAACATACATGCAGGCAATTCCAATGTACATAAAATTAAAAAAATTTTTTTAAAAGAAGCAAAAATTATAGCAAATGAAATAAATGAAAACTAGGAACATACCACTTAGTTTTCAATAAATTCTGGCCACTGGGTCTTATGATTAAAGTTCACTCTAACAATTCTATAAATAGGCAATTTCCCAGACTGACACTAACAAACAAAACAACAATGTAGTTCAGTGTTCACCTTCAAATATCCCACTCTACCTGCCAGCATGAAGACTCCTTGCACACACACTCCACCCTCGTCTCAGATCACTTGGTTACTAACACAGATCTACAGAGACCCTGCCTGCACTCTCCCTCACTCCCCAGACTCAGACAGCCAATGAACAGTGAGATGGAGATGGGACACAGGTGGGACAAAAGCATTGCCATCATTTCATGAAGAAAGGCAAACAAATGGAAATATCCCACGGAAGCTCCTTCCTGCTCTGCACCTAAAACTCCAAGACAAAAACGCACTTTCTTTAAACTGGGCAAAGTAGAACTGCCTAGGGAGTCTTCCATATAGCCAAGGAAGCTGCAGTGGTCTGGGAGGGAGCAGCGGGAGCTTTGTTAAGTAGTAAGCACCCCAGCTCAGAAGCATCCTTTGCTGCTGGGAAGCAGGGAGCCCTCCATGGCCTGGGTACCATGCGTAAGAATGAACCTCAAGTCTTCTGAACTCTGGTCAGAATGTGATACAATCCTACCTCAACTCAAACTGCATCCGACAAAAAGTTCTAAAGAAAGAAAGAAAGATACTTAAGGTGCCCCATATTCCAGGTAAAGAGGAGAAATATGTAATGCCTTTTTGACATGTCAGAGCAACAAAAATATTTGAGTTTTCCTTAAATTCCAATCTACCAGTAGGCAGATCCAAAACTACTTAATGTATTATAAATATGCAACCAAAGATTAGCCAAAAATGATAGAATAAACTCTATAAAATCCATCTGTGCGACTATACCAGTCTCTACCACCTTCAAGGATAAATTTCCTAACAAAGGACTGTACTTAATACTGTATGTTATGTAAGTGGCACAAAGTTAAGTGTGGAGCCAAGCTGAAACAAGCCAACGTCCAGCTACAGTGGAGACACACCAGCAACACCCCAATGCTTACCTACGGCTGCTTATAGCTGATACTGGGAAGGTTTGTGCTACAGCACTGTCATCCTGACAGGAAGCTCATTTAATCCCATCCCTAAGGATTAAAACTGAAATCTAAGCAGTTACTCAACTTATTCAACTATCTGGAGTCTACACAGCAATGCTAGTGAAAATTCTGCCAACAGATTGTATTTATTTTCCAAACTGGCTGTCACACATTTCCTGTCCCATATGCTCCTCCAGAACTTTAAGCAAACTCCTTCAAACTGGATGGGGTTTTATGACTGTGTCACCTAAGGGAGTTCTGTGCAAGTGGCTGTAAAGTGATTCTGTACTCCAGGCCTTCTGCAGGCTTTCTTCTCTGAGAATGTATCTTTAGAACTCCATCCACTAGACAGCACAGATCGCATGGAAAGGCACAGACCCGGAAGTCTGAGGAACCACTCCTAGCATAAAGGTATCTGAGTTCTTAAGCATCAGGACAGGAAGGAAGTGGTCTTTAAGATGTTCCCAACACTGGCCAAAAGGAACAAGAGAGGCTGAGCACCTGCCTAGCTGGATCTAGAGGCCTCTGGAATTGTGAGAAACTGCAATAGAACAGTTAGCTGCGGGCTGGTGAGATGGCTCAGCAGGTAAGAGCACCCAACTGCTCTTCCGAAGGTGATGAGTTCAAATCCCAGCAACCACATGGTGGCTTACAACCATCCGTAACAAGATCTGACGTCCTCCTCTGGTGCGTCTGAAGTCAGCTACAGCGTGCTTATGCAGAATAATAATAAATGAATCCTTGGACTGGAACAAGCGGGGCTGGCCGGAGCGAGCAGGCTAGCTAGAGCAAGCGGGGTCGAGCGGAGCGAGGGAAAAAAAATTACAAATAAATCCAAAAGAGAAAAAAAATTTAAAAAAAGAACAGCTAGCTGCTTCATGCAAGTTAGTAAATGTTAGGGTCATCTGTTATTCTGCTAAATCAAAGTAAACCTGCATCAAAATCTTTGGGCTTAAAGCTGAACTCAAAATACCAGATTCAAACTAGATCCTTTAGGCTTCCGTGTCTTGCACAGACTCTACAGAAGACTGGAGAGTAATGAAGAACTAACACATGTTTTACTGTCTCCTTCCTGCAAAAGTCCTACTAACAGTGACAAACGTGACCAACCCCACAACAGTAATAAGCAGAGGGACAACACTTTGTGAAAGCAACACACAGCTGGGCATGGTGGTACAGGCCTGTGACATCTTCACACTAGGACAGTGAGCAGCAGTGCAGGAGGTCAAGGCCATCCTCAACCAAATGAGATTCTGTCTCAGAAAAGAGCAGCAAGTCTGGAAGTACTAACTGCTTTGGTTTCCTCTGATCTCTGGAGCTTGTAGCCATGTGGAATGGATGACAACAAGAAAGCCGATTTGTTTTACAGAACCCTAGAAAGGCTAATTAAATTTAATGATCAAAGGTGGAAGAGAGACGCAGGCAGCCACAACCAGCTTAAAGTCTGCATTAGAAACAACAAAGCCTTTCTTACATCAAAACTCGGGCTGCGTCCCACCACAGCTGATCCTGAGGGATCCAGTACAAACTCGGGCTGCGTCCCACCACAGCTGATCCTGAGGGATCCAGTACAAACTCGGGCTGTGTCCCACCACAGCTGATCCTGAGGGATCCAGTACGTTCAGAGAAAATGAGAACCAAAGGAGGACAGGCATGAAGAATAAAGCCCCATCCTGAAAATAAAGGAATTAAGTGCAAAGCCACCATTAAAGGCTGTACATGCCAGAAGGCTGAGGGACAAGGCCAAGTGCTAACCAACCCATAGTGTTCATAGTACTACCAAGGAATAGACACTTGACTGTCTGCTACCGAGGCACAGCTGTTGCCTAACTATAGTACAGTCTAGTCTAAATTCAAATAATACACTTCAGGAAGGGGGAAAAATATAACCAAAAAAAAGTCTAGAATTGAAGGATGAGCTTCAGCAGAGAGCCACACGATACCTGACTGACACAGCAAACTTTAAGGATCACTATCACAGCTGACCTTTAAGAATGCCAGGATGTGAAGAACAAGTGGCCCAAGTAACAAAGGGAAGAAAGCAGCAACAGTGAACTTAGGTTTGGCCTTGTTGTTCTTGTTTTATAGCAGAGCTGACAAGACTGATACAGACTTAGGTAAGCAGGTTCTGGAAAGCATTCCAGATGCAACAGGACACACAAAGAAACATGATATGGCTCACAGTCCAACAACACAGCAACAACAAAGGCAACATGACAATCCATGACACACACCAAGTCACAGAGCAGGCGCGGGGAAGTCTAACCCTTGGGAATGCCCTTCTTAATCTCCGTGCCAGGGTCTATAGCATCCACCGGGAAACACTGTAGCCTGCCTGAGGTACTGCTTAAGGATCCTCAGAGTTGACACAAAGAAACAGCAGACTGCTCTCTGCTGGTCACATCCCCAGAGCAACTCCACTCTTTCTGCCATTTTGTTTTCCAAGACAGGCTCTCCCAGTAAGCTCCAAGCTGGCCCTCTCCTGTGCTCAGCCTCCCCAGGGACTAGAAAGTAACTTCACTTTTAGGAAGCAGTAAAGGATTTAGTTATTATAGTCCTTTTAAGTAAGAGAATGGTTCTTATAATCATCTCATGTATGAGAGGGACTCCTGCTAGGGAAAGACCTATTACTAGCAATAATTAATTCACCTGTTTTTCTATAGAAATTCCATTTTAACTTCATTTTCAGTCATTCAACTTCCTGAAAAGTCTTTATTTGGATGGAACTTTTCCATGACTGGAGTTTTCCAAAAGGTGAATCATTTAGGAAAGTCTGAGCTCACAGGGTCAGCTGGCTCTGCCAGAGAAAAGGGTAATAACGGTCATCTTCCTCCCTTCCCCAGGCTGAAAAAATTACACAGCTCTCACTGAGGAAAGACAAACTAAACACCACAACAAAGTTAAGGAAACTAAATGACTAAGTTAAGCTCACACTCCCTCATTCTCACACTTAGATACTTCCTAAAGATGCAGTGATGCTCTTGAGACAAAGACAAAAAAGGAAAGAAACCATGATATCAAGAAATTAAAAGATATACTCAAAGACAAACACCAAGTTTGTGCCTGGGTAGTGAAAGTTCAAATCTCCTAAGATCCTTCAAGAAAGTTCCTTATGGCATCTTAAATAATGTGCTTTTAAAAAAAGTCTTGCCAATAGCCTGGCAGTGGTGGCACACATCTTTAATTCTGGTGCTTGGGAGACAGAGGAGGTGGATCTGAGTTTGAGGCCAGCCTAAAAAATCTTGTCTCAAAAGAACAAATGAACAGAGTCTGGCCAACATAGCAACTACTAACAGGTTTAAATATATGTAATATGTATAACATATATAACATATAATATAATGCTTGTATATACTATATCTATATATAAACAATTACACATGAATGTCCCAGGCTGGCTTTGATCATCCTGCTTCCCCTTCCCAAGGGCTGGTGTTATAGGAGTGTACAGCCACCATAGGCCTTAGCAAGCTTTTCTAGTCTTTTTGTTTGTTGATGTGTTTGTTTTTAAGATTTATTTATTTTATGTATATAAGTATACTGTAACTGTCTTCATATACACCAGAAAAGGGTATTGGATGCCATTACAGTTGGTTGTGAGCCACCACACGACTGGGAGTTGAAGTCAGGACCTCTGGAAGAGCAGTCGGTGCTCTTAAACCAGCATTTAAACCAGCCATCTCTCCAGCCTGCTTTTGTATTCTTTATGGGGAAGGAATTTAAGAAGACACTCACTTATTCTGTTACATATCTCAATAATATATAATGTTTTAAAATTACTGTTTTACTGAGAACTATAAATAAGATGCATGTGTTGAGTGTGTAGTTAATGAAAAGAAAGTGCTCTTATCCTGTTCTGACAGATGGTGCTGCCCTCTTCTGACAAACTGTACTCATGCAGGCTCCCTGAGTACTTCAATATTTACCAAAGTGGAGAGAGAGAGCATGCCTTTGATCCCAGCACTCAGGAGGCAGAGGGGCAGGTGGGCCTCTGAGTTTGAAGGCAGCCTGGTCTACAGAGTGAGTTCTAGGACAGCCAGGGCTACAGACAAACCCTGTCTCAAAAAACAAACAAAAAAGTCAAGAGTAGTATCACATGAATATAATCCCTACACTTGGGAAGCAACAGGCCAGAGACTCAGTTCAATGTCAGCAGCCTGGGCTACATTAGATTCTATCTCAAAAAAGAAAAATAATCAGGGACATGTTAAATGTTAATATTTATAAACAAATGTATGAAATTCATAATTTCATGAGAAATTTACTGATTTCTCAAAGCAACAGTAATTCAGCTGATTTTTGTTCTTTATGAAGACTGTCCTGTAGATACTCTACATGTGGGAAGTAATCTAAGCCAATACAGGCTTTGCGACAGTCTCACCATGTTGTCCTAGACGGAACTTGCTCTATAGACTTGGCTGGTCCTCACACTGCCTCTAAATGTCTTGGTTTTTAACTTGTATTTTCTGTGGTATGTTAATATGCTTTCTACATTTTTATACAGGCATTTAATGTGATTTGACTAAGTTTATCCCCACTCCCTCTCTTCCAGTCTCTCTCTTACCACCGCTCTATCATACCCACTCCCAACTTCCTTGTGTATATATTTTTTTTTCTTTCTTAAAATCCAGAGACCCCACTCAGTGCTGCCAATGTAAGCATGTGTGTAGGGAATCTACTGAAACATGGGTAGTCTCTCAGGGGCTACATCCTTAAAGAAAACTGGCCCTGCCTCTTTCAGCACCCATCAATAGCCAGCACCTACTTAGCTAGTTCAACTCTGTGACCCACTTCCCACACTGGGACTGACTGGATGGATGACCCTGTGCAGGTTGTGTGCCTGCTGTCACAGCTGCTGCGACTTCTCATGTGCAAATGACCTGCCGTGTCCAAAAAAGTTTCACCTCTTTCCTTTTACTTTCTTTCTTTTTTTGGTTTATTGAGACAGGGTTTTTGCATAGTCCTAGCTGTCCTGAAACTCACTCTGTACCCCATGCTGGCCTCAAACTTCACATAGATCTGCCTGCCTCTGCCACCCAAATGCTAGGATTAAAGGCACACATCACCACCTCTGATTGCTAAACATTGATAGTTTACTGTTAATGTTCTGTAATTCCGTATTGGATAGCTGCAGTATGATTTTTGTTTTGTGTTTGTTTGTTTGTTTGTTTGTTTTCGAGATAGGGTTTCTCTGTATAGCCCTGGCTGTCCTGGAACTCACTCTGTAGACCAGGCTGGCTTCGAACTCAGAAATCCGCCTGCCTCTGCCGCACAAGTGCTGGGATTAAAGGCATGCGCAACCACCGCCAGGCTGCAGTATGATTTTTGAAAGGCAAAATCCATTACTAATTCATATAATCAATAATTATGTGACAGATCTTAAAGTGACTAATTACCAGGAGTATCTTACAATGGGGAGTTCTGACAGATGTTATGTGGGGAGTGGGCGAGGCTGCATGGGCCAAAGATGGTGCCCTGGCTCTATAGGCCAAGCCCCATGACATAGCTTGTTTATCCCAGTCTCAGTCATGAGCAGTAAAAGCAGCACGTGTAACTAGTTGAAGAGATTAGCACAACATCTCGCAATACCATTCTATCAGCCAATCCTGCATGCTGCCTTGGACGTGTGGGTCTATGATTGGGTGGTGTGAGGTGACATGTGTGAATGGAAGAGGATAAATTGTGGGCAGTCCCAGGGGGAAGTGATTTAGAAGAATAGAGAGACCAGCATTAGAGACCAGTGTAGGAGAGACCAGAGTGAGTGAGTAAACAGCTGTAGCTGTGTGAAACCTGAGAGAGAAAGTGAAGCAGAATAAAGCAGAAGCTTCGAAGGCAAGCTGCTCTGAACCCGGCGGCTTGGTGTCCCCCGTGTCGTTTCTTCCCACCATCTCTGCTGGTCAGAGACGTGTGGGCATGCTCAGAGACATGTGGGCACGCAACAATGTTGCCCATGTTTTTCAACTCAACACTAATACTGGGTTCCTGAAGAATATCTAGTACTGCCAGCGCAGTTTTGTTTAATGCAGAGGTTCTCAACCTGTGGGTCACAACCCCTGGAGGTGGAGGGTGGGGTCAATAACCCTTTCACAGGGTCAATATCAGATATCCTGCATATCAAATATTTACATTATAATTCATAACAGTAGCAACATTAGTTATGAAGTAGCAACAAAATAATTTTATGGTCAGGGTCACACCAACATGAAGAACTATATTCCTAATGTCCCGGCATCAGGAAGGCAGAGATTCTAGTCTAAGGTGATTAACTGGAAACTAAACATACAAGGCAAGCAATAATCCAAATTGATTCTCCAATACAAATGCTCTGCACCCTTAAACACCAAATGCACTATTCAATCTTGAACTGGGTCCTGCTTGTGTAAGAACTAGAAAGAATATCAATGGAATAACTGGGGCCTAAAAGGCTATAACAGAATCATATGTAGATCTACTCGAAATATGGCCCTCAAAACTATGTGTTACTGGTGAAAATTCAAAAAAATCTTAAAAAACAAAAGCCACCTGTTATTGACCTAAGACAAGATGTACAGTTAGCCGGACAGTGGTGGCCACTCCTTTAATCCCAGCACTTGGGAGGCAGAGACAGGCAGATTTCTGAGTTCAAGGCTAGCCTGGTCTACAAAATGACAGCCAGGGCTACACAGAGAAACCCTGTCTTGAAAAACCAAAAAAAAAAAAAAGAGGTACAGTAACTATGAGCATAAGGACATTGGTTGAACAGGTCACATTATTCATACTTAACAATTATAATCACTGGATTAAAAAGAACAGAGATTATATCAAGATGTGCCAAGATGACTCAGTAGGTAAAGGTTGCTAAACCTAGCAAACTGAGTTGACTCCCAAGGACCCCATGGAAGAAAGAGAAGCAACTGTCACAAGCTGTCCTCTGGCCTTCATTCAACGCTGTGACAGGGGTGCCCACACCCTCATGTAAGAACACTGAACATGGATGAATCTGAGTGAGAGAGTGTCTGTCCACCATGTGGGTGTTCACTGTAATCCTGTTCTTACAACACTGCTCTAAAGATACTTCACAAAGGAAAATGTTTTTGAGAAAAATTTTCAAATGAGTGACTCTGGTATTGGAGAGATGACTCTGAGGCTATGAGCTCCGAATGCTCATCCAGAGGACCTAGGTTCTATCCCCAGCACCTACACAGTGGCTCAGAACTGCTAGGACTGCAGTTCCAGGGGCTCTAATACCCTTTTCTGACACCTTCAGGCACACAGACATACACCCAGACAAAAGGCCCACACACATAAAATAATTAAAAATAAGTGTTGCTGAGCACTGTAGCTTATGCATGTAGTCTCAGCACTTAGGAGGCTGAGCAGATAGATTATCACAACTTCATCCACTTTGGGATACATAGTAAGTTCCCAGAACAGTCTGGGCTACAATGGGACCCAGTCTAAACAGATTAAGAGTTCTGCTCCAGCCGGGCGTGGTGGCACACGCCTTCAATCCCAGCACTTGGGAGGCAGAGTTATGAGTTCGAGGCCAGCCTATTCTACAGAGTGAGTTCCAGGACAGCCAGGGCTATACAGAGAAACTATCTTTAAAAAACCAAAAAAAAGCCGGGCATGGTGGCACACGCCTTTAATCCCAGCACTCGGGAGGCAGAGACAGGCGGATTTCTGAGTTCAAGGCCAGCCTGGTCTACAGAGTGAGTTCCAGGACAGCCAGGGCTATACAGAGAAACCCTGTCTCGAAAAACCAAAAAAAAAAAAAAAAAAAAAAAAAAGTTGTGCTCCATACTATTTATAAAAACAAAAATACAAAACTTCAATTTTTCAAAATGTCTTTTCAGTGGACAAAAACAGGCATCACTCTGTATTAGTGGACCATATTCTATGATCAACCAATACAGGCAGAAAACATTAGGGGGGATACATCTGTATAAAACACACACAATCACTCTTCTCACTAGTCCCATATACCGTGCTACTTTTGTAGATTGATGTTATCAAGTACTACAAATCAGATACTTAGTGTACAAAAGAAGTTGTGGTTATATACCGACGCCGTACCACTTTATATATGGGAAATAAGAATCTGAGGACTCCAGCATCATCGAGGGGTTCTACAATCTATACCACACACACAGAGGGAAGAATGCAACTACTGGTGTTGCTTTTGAAAGCAATAAACAGAGAGGAAACTGTATTATCAGACCACATCTAAGTCTAACCTGTTAGTGTCAAAGAAAATAAACTTACAAAATTATTGCTTGAATTCTGTTCTTAGTGACTCTAAATTATAGCACTACAGCTTTTACATTATAGTTTTAAATAAATGAGGGGTCTAAAATTTTTAGGCATGTGGTTCTTCCTTAAAATAGCCACAATAGGGGGCTGGTGAGATGGCTCAGTGGGTTAGAGCACCCGACTGCTCTTCCAAAGGTGATGAGTTCAAATCCCAGCAACCACATGGTGGCTTACAACCACCCGTAACAAGATCTGACGCCCTCTTCTGGTGCATCTGAAGACAGCTACAATGTACTTAGATACAATAATAAATAAATCTTTTAAAAAAAAAAAGAGTAAAAAAAAAAAAAAATAGCCACAATAACTCTCCCCAAATAAACCAATGAAACAAAATACCAACAAGCTGGTCTTAATGGTACATGCCTTTAATCCCAGCACTCAGGAGGCACGGGCAGGTAGATCTCTGTGACTTTGAGGCCAGCCTGGTCTACATAGTTGTAGGATAGCCAGGGCTACATAGTGAGATTCTACCTCTAAACAAAGCATCCAGGAGGCTGAACTACTCAAAAGCCTCTAACATACACTGCTTTTATAAACTAAGATAAACTCATAGGCCAGCTCAAACCATACTAAGGGGACAAAATGATACTGACACTAAATTTCCCTCCTAGTACTTTCAATCCTTGGCTGCCGTAAGCGAGCTGGCCAGGGCTGCTATCTCCCAGCAATGGAAGGAGATAAACGAGTTACTCAAGCACAAAGCATGGCAGTGAGCAAGGGAAACACAAACTTCCAAATGCACGTACACAGTCAAAACAGCAAGCCAGGCGGGGATGAGGACGGATGGGAAGCAGAACGTGAAGCGCTGCCTTGAGAAAGCACTAGTCCCCAACCACGGAAACCCTCTTACCTCACTTCTTCGCCAGCAAAGTCAAACACCTTGGTAATCTTCACCTTTTCTGATTCTTTAGGCTTCTCTAGCTCATCTGCTTTGACCAATGGTTTATTTGAACTAGTCTCTTTAGTCTCCTCGGCTACCTAAAAGAAAAGTGAGAAATGGAAGCAAGCCTGTGTAGCACACACCTTGAAGCCCAGCGCCCAGGCGGCAGAGATTCAAGGATCTCTGAGCTAGAGTTCCAGGCTGGCCAGGGCTACACAGTGAAACCCTACAGAAAAAAAATAAAATAAGCCGGGCATGGTGGCGCACGCCTTTAATCCCAGCACTCGGGAGGGAGAGGCAGGCGGATTTCTGAGTTCGTGGCCAGCCTGGTCTACAAAGTGAGTTCCAGGACAGCCAGGGCTATACAGAGAAACCCTGTTTCGAAAAACCAAAATAAATAAATAAATAAATAAAATAAAAGAGACAGAGAGCGCCGGGCGGTGGCACACGCCTTTAATCCCAGCACTCGGGAGGCAGAGGCAGGCGGATTTCTGAGTTCGAGGCCAGCCTGGTCTACAAAGTGAGTTCCAGGACAGCCAGGGCTACACAACACAGAGAAACCCTGTCTCGAAAAACCAAAAAAAAAAAAGACAGAGAGCTCACTTTCACCAAAGTGTAAGGCTAAGAGAACTGTCTGAATATGCTGCTCAGGGTTGTTCTCTCACGTTTCATCTCCAATCAGTTAAATTCTATTGGAAGGCCTGAGAAGACAACATGATTAAGAGCACTGACTGTTCTTCCAGGACACGGTTAGATTTCCAGGACCCAGAAGGCGGCTCATAGCCACCTATAATTCCAGTTCAAAAACTCTGATGACCTGTTCTGGCCATCATGGTACTACATGCATGTGGCGCATAGACATACAAGCAGGTAAATCATCTATACACATAAACAATAATATAAAATAAAACAGATATAGTGGAGAGGCTGGAGAGGTAGACGGCTTAGCAGCTAAGAGCTTTCGGTGAGAACCTGAGCTGAGTTTTTAGCACCTCTGTCTGGCAACTCCTCACTACCTGTAACCCCAGCTCCAGGGTAAGCTAAGTGTAGACACCTGGCTTGACATGCACAAACCCACACACAGATACAAACATGTTAAAATAATAATTAAAATAAGAACAAGTAAATCTTTTTAAATTTTTACTTATTTTTATTGAGATGTATGTGTATCGGTAAGCCACATGCTTACCGGTCCGTGCCTTTGGAAGCCAGAGAAGGCATCAGATCCCCTGGCTTTTGCGAACTACCTGACTTGGGTGATAAGAATTAAACTCAGGACCTCTCAAAGAACAGTGCTCTTAACCACTGAGCCATCTCTCCAGCCCAACAAATAAAATTTTTAAAACTTTATACAGGTCTGCTGGAAATTTACCTGATTAAAACAGCTCATTTTTTCTGTTAAGAAATGATTTGTTCCCAGCACTCGGGAGGCAGAGACAGGCGGATTTCTGAGTTCGAGGCCAGCCAGTTCTACAAAAGTGAGTTCCAAGACAGCCAGAGCTACACAGAGAAACCCTGTCTCGAAAAAAAAAAAAAAAAAAAAAAAAAAAAAAAGAAAAGCTTTGTTTCTCCCTTAGTGAGGTCATTATCAGAAGACATCTAGTTTGCTTTTTGATTTCAAATCTCAAGTCAGTTTGCAAATTAAAACAAAAGGAAGCTCCCAGGGAGGTAAGGGTGTTTCTGGAGGTGTTTATCCCACCAATCTCTAAGCTTACCTTAGCTTGTGAACCTGCGGCTGCTTTTGACTTTGGTCCTACATCATTAAGGAAGCTGGCCCACAGCTCATCTTCCTTCTTCTTCCTTGCATTCTCGGACCCAAGGCCTCCTTCCTGCTCTTCTTCATCCTCTTCACTGCTACTACCTCCAGAGTCTTCCTTGGCATCTTCCTCTTCATCTAACAAGAGGCCACTTTGTTTCCTCTTCCTACTCACCAACAGCCACCCAGAAAAAGCAAGACAAGACAGAATGCAAAGTAACTCACTGCCTCTCCCCAGTCCATGGATCACCTTACACACCTCAAAGTTTACATCTGGGATTAATAATAACACAATAAGAGAGATAGAGACAGTGAACTGAGAATTCATTTTTTAGAGATATTTATAGATTTATTTGTGTATATCTGTGTCCCTGCGTGCATGATTGCACAAGAGCTTGTGGAAGTCAACTAAGGTCACTGGCACTTGCAAGCACCATGGAGATGCTGAGACTGAACCCAGGTCCTCTGCTAGAGCAGTATCTATTCTTTTTTTTTTTTTTTTTTTTTTTTTTTTTTTTTTTTTTTTTTTTTTTTTTTTTTTTTTTTTTTTTTTTTTTTTTTTTTTTTTTTTTTTTTTTTTGAGACAGGGTTTCTCTGTATAGCCCTGGCTTTCCTGGAACTCACTTTGTAGACTAGGTTGGCCTCAAACTCAGAAATCTGCCTGCCTCTGCCTCCGAGTGCTGGGATTAAAGGCGTGCACCGCCACACCCAGGTTGCAGTAACTATTCTTAACTACTAAGCCATCTCTGCAGTCCTGACTAAATTTGTTTTATAAGTATGTTTATTCAGCAACAATGGTACAATTTAGAACTATACTGTACAGTGAAAAAAATAGCCACAAGTTTCTCAGTGTTTTCAAATTCTTGGGATGTTACTCTTTGAGACTCAGGAAAAAAAAAAAAAAAAAAAAAACACCCTAGGCATTCTCAGAGTGTTAAATATTGTATTTTAAACATATTTCTATCTTCAGTCTATAATCTGAATAGCTGAAATTCTTATTTAAATAAGAAAACACACTGAGTCTAGTTAGTAGTTAAACTTACGAAGTTTAACTATATTCTGCAGTAATATTTAATGAAAATTTAAAATTCAGGCCTCCCAGTAGATAACAGTCCCTCAGAAACTCATACACAGACACTCCCCATTAAGGAGTTACTTTGCATTGCAAGTGTATAGTACTTTGAGAGCAATTGAAGGATTTACATGACATACAACATATATACTGTGTGTGTGAACTCTTTAGCAAGCACTGTCTTTTTATTACCTGCTCCCATATTAAATAAAAATGGGGTGGTTTGAGTTCACATGAAACTTAAATTGAGTATCCTGTGTCTAGACTGATATTTTTACTAAGAAAACAACTGAGGTAGGCTTGAATATCTCAGTGAACTGAAGGCCAGCTTGGTCTACATAGTGAGTTCCAGGGCAGCCAAGCTATACACTAAGAACAAAAACAAACAGACAAAAACCAAACCAAAACAAAAAAATCCAACAGCTAAAAAGAAAATACCTACGATTACCTCATTAATCTTTTCAGAAAAAGGAAGCCGGGCAGTGGTGGTGCATGCCTTTAATCCCAGCACTCGGGAGGCAGAGGCAGGTGGATTTCGGAGTTCAAGGCCAGCCTGGTCTACAGAGTGAGTTCCAGGACAGCCAGGGCTACACAGAGAAACTGTCTTGAAAAACCAAAAAAGGAAAAAAAAAAAAAAAAAAAAAAAAAAAAAAAAAAAAAAAAAAAAAAAAAAAAAAAAAAAAAAAAAAAAAAAAAAAAAAAAAAAAAAAAAAAAAAAAAAAAAAAAAAAAAGAAAAGAAAAAGAAAAAGAAAAAGAGAAAGGAAAAGAAAAAGGATTCTACGAACATATGTGCTAAATATTTTTCACTTCTAAAAGCCACTCCATTTAAAACACAGTCTACTGACTCTCAACTTCACTGTTACCATTTTCTTGCAAACACTAAACAATACAGCACAAAAAAAAGATTTATTTATTTTATGTGTATGAATACACTGTAGTTGTCCTTAGACACACCAGAAGAGGGCATTGGATCCCATTACAGAATGTTGTGAACCACCATGTGGGTTCTGGGAACTGAACTCAGTACTCTTTTTTTTTTTTTTTTTTTTTTTTTGGTTTTTCGAGACAGGGTTTCTCTGTATAGCCCTGGCTGTCCTAGAACTCACTTGGTAGACCAGGCTGGCCTCGAACTCAGAAATCCGCCTGTCTCTGCCTCCTGAGTGCTAGGATTAAAGGTGTGCGCCACCACGCCCGCGCCCAGCAAAATAAATAAATCTTAAACAAAACAAAAACAACAACTTGTACCAGTATGTAACAACATGTTCTTTTTTTTTGATTTTTTTTTTTTTTTTGAGACAGGGTTTCTCTGTGTAGTCCTGGCTGTCACTTTGTAGACCAGGCTGGCCTCGAACTCAGAAATCTGCCTGCCTCTGCCTCCCAAGTGCTGGGATTACAGGCATGCGCCACCACTGCCCGGCTGTAACAACATGTTCTAACAGTGTCTTCTGCAACCTTTTGCTGTAGCAAAGACAATCTTTTTATTTTATTTTTTCTGGCCCTACTCTCTCCCGCCCTGCTCCAGCCATTTTTATTTCATATATGTGGGTACACTGTCACTCTCTTCAGACACAGCAGAAGATGGCATCGGATGCCCACTACAGATGGTTGTGAGCCATCATGTGGTTGCTGGGAATTGAACTCAGGACCTCTGGATGAGCAGTCAGAGCTCTTAACCACTGAGCCATCTCTCCAGCCCAAGACTATACAATCTAATTGTTCCCCAGTAAGTGGATGCTTAAGTCAAATCAGGTCTATTCATAAAGTGTAACACTATAGTCCCTGAAAGAACAGTGTGTCGAATGGGCTGCCATGCTACCTTTAAAGCAATGGGCTAAGAGAGAATCGACACAGTGAGGCCTCCCTGAAATCACACTCCGACTCAGAAGACAGACAAGAAGCTTAGGAGTAGCCCAGCCTGGGCAACATACTGAGACCTGTCCAACACTGAGTGTGAGCATGATATACAGTATGCTATATCCTGTCCAACAGTGAGAGTGAGCGTGATACAGTATGCTTCTATCTTTACTTTTAAACAAATAGAGCAGGAAATATGTACACACACTGAGTATGACAGTGTCTAAGGCAACAGCTTTTCAGGGTAAGGCTAGAGGTTATATCCTATAGCAACAAGACTGCTTTAACCACATGCACATTTTACTTAGTGATTTTAAAATTAAGGCCTAAAACTTTTTTAAACTGATTGAAGGCCTTGATTTTAATTTTAGAGTATCAACAAATATTTCCCTCATACAGGAAGGGGTTAAAACCCTGGCAGTAAAGCTAGGAGCAACGGTTCATGCCGATAATCCCTAAATTCTGGAGGAGGAAGCTGGAGGCTAGCCTAGGCTACACAGACCAGCCTGTGCTAAAGCTCTCGCACACATACAATGTTAAGGAAGAAAGAAAGGGAGGAGGGAGGAGAGGGAGGGAGGGAGGGGTGGTGATGGCATAGGCCTTTAATCCCAGCACCCAGAAGGAAGAGACAGGTGGGTAGGTGTATGTCTGTGAGTTCAAGGACAGCCAGGTCTGCAGAGCAAGTTCCAGGACAGAGACACACAGAGAAACCCTGTTTCAAACAACAACATCAACAACACAAACAAACAAACAAACAAACAAGACAGCTATGTATCATGAGAGCACCCTCTGCAGGGCAGCATCACCTGGCTGGAAGGCCCTGAGCCTTCCTTCTTTTCCCTTTGGTTTTCTCAGCCTGCTCTTCACCGTCCACTTCATCTTCCTTTACTAATTCATTGACATCATCTTCACTGTATTCTCCACCTGAAATTAAAAACGGGGCGGTCAGACGATTGGAATGAAGATTTTTCACAAAACATTAAGAATGAGCCGGGTGTGGTGGCACATGCCTTTAATCCCAGCACTCGGGAGGCAGAGGCAGGCAGATTTCTGAGTTTGAGGCCAGCCTGGTCTACAAAGTGAGTTCCAGGTCAGCCAGGGCTATACAGAGAAACCCTGTCTCAAAAAAACCAAATATATATATTTTATTTTATATATATATATATAAAAATAAAAAGAATGAAGTCTGAGTCTGAGCCAGGTATGTGCACCTGAAGCTCAGCACTTTGGAGGTGGATGCAAGAGAATCAGAAGTTCACACTTGTGCTAGGTTACCAAGAGAGGTTGAAGCCAGCCTGGGCTATATGAGACCCTGTCTCAAACAAACAAACAAACAAACATCCTAAAACAACAACAGCAATAATAAAACAAAACAAGGCCGGGAGGTGGTGGCGCACGCCTTTAATCCCAGCACTCGGGAGGCAGAGGCAGGTGGATTTCTGAGTTAGAGGCCAGCCTGGTCTACAAAGTGAGTTCCAGGACAGCCAGGGCTATACAGAAAAACCCTGTCTCAATAAAAATAAAACAAAACAAGGGCTGGCAAGATGGCTCAGTGGGTAAGAACACTGACTGCTCTTCCAAAAGTCCTAAGTTCAAATCCCAGCAACCACATGGTGACTCAAAACCACCCGTAATGAGATCTGATGCCCTCTTCTGGTGTATCTGAAGACAGCTACAGTGTACTTATTTATAATAATAAATAAATCTTTGGGCTGGAGTGAGCAGGGCCGTTTGGAGTAAGCAGGGTTGACCGGAGTGAGCAGAGGTCCTAAATTCATTTCCCAAAAACCACATAAAGGCCCACAACCATCTGTACAGCTACAGTGTGCTCATATACATAAAATAAATAAACAAATCTTTTTTTTTTAAGGCAAAAACCCCTTCATCCCCCTTTTAAGATAAATATTTCTAGTCAGGTGTGGTAGTCCATGGCTTTAATCCTAGCACTCTGTACTCAAAGGCAGGTGGATCTCCATGAGTTTGAGGCCACCCTGGTCTACAGAATGAGCTTCAGAACAGCCATGGCTACACAAAGAAACTCTATCTTGAAAAACAAAACAAAACAAAACAGATAAATATTTGTTTATTGAATAATCCAGAAGCACTATCGCTGAAGTAACAGTGACCATCACTGAAATTCATCCCTCGCCTCTGCAGTCATCTATGACAAGTGTTCTTTCTCCACCCCTTTCTCATCTTGTTGCTGTGGTACCCATTGCTACGGCTGTGGCTGACATAAAGCTGTCAGTTCACAGGCACACAGAGTGTATATGGAACAGGAGGGAAGGCGTGAAAGGAGCCCTGGGGCACATGCGGCTTGGCCTTCTCCAGCTGCTGCTCACCTCTCAGTCTCTGCAAGATACCTGTGAGGAGCACTACAGGGAAACGCCGAAGTAATGCCTGCTCAGCTAGCTCAACTACCTCTTCTTTTCTTCCTTCCTTCCTTCCTTCCTTCCTTCCTTCCTTTCTCTCAACGGGGGTCTCACTAAACACCCTCAGCTAGTCTGGAACTCACTATGTAAACCAGGCTAGCCTCAAATTCATCTCTGAGCCTTCTGTCTGCCTGCTTCTACCTCCCAAGTGCTGGGATCAGAGGCACGTGCCACCACACCCAGCACCCAGACTATGATCCAGACTGGTGGCCCTATTTGCTTATGCTTTCTGGTCCTCAGACTTTTCATCTGTAAAATGGACAGTACAAATGCACACATCTTGAAGCATGGTGTGAGTCAGTAGTGAGTTATCAGTGAAGTGATTTAAAGGTATGTGCATACAAAGGGCATTCATGAATGGGAGCTAGAGAACCTCTTACTAAATGGTAAGTCACTGAGGTCCTTCTCTGAGCTTCCTTAAGACTGAGAGCAGAGAGCTAGAGGAAAATGTTTCTTCTCATCATTCCTACTCAACATCATCATACAAGTGTCAAGTACAGCATGTCAAGCACAAGAAATGTAAGAGTATCACAAAAAATTCAGCCTTGACATTATCTACCTTGAGAATCCTGTGGAATCTACAAAACCCTCCTGAACTGATGTATGAGCTTAACAAGTTTGAAGAATGCAATACTTTAGCATGCCAAAGTATTGTATTCTCATGTCTTAACAACCAATAAGCAACTGGAAATAAAAGACCTACATAGAGCCGGGCATGGTGGTGCACGCCTTTAACCCCAGCACTTGGGAGGCAGAGGCAGGTGGATTTCTGAGTTTGAGGCCAGCCTGGTCTACAGAGTGAGTTGCAGGACAGCCAGGGCTACACAGAGAAACCCTGTCTCAAAAACAAACAAACAAACAAACAAACAAAAGGCCTACATAGACATGACACTGGTAAAGACTTTACAGACTGGTAAAGATTGTTAAGTTATCAATTCTCCTCAAATTGACCTACAGACTGAGTACAATGCCCAACAAAATCCACGCAAGCACCTGCGGAGCAACTCGGGCCACGTGAGCCCTAAGAGAGCCTGTCTGGGTGGAGGCAGAGGACCGAGAGAGGGGAGACTACCACACTGCAGGAGGTCTAACACAGGCTTAACACAATAACTAAGATTCCAGGGCTGAGGAGATGACTCAGTGGTTAAGAGCACCATCTGCTCTTCCAGGGGTCCTGAGTTCAATTCCCAGCAAGCACATGGTGTCTTACAACCATCTGTCTGTAATGGGATGGGATGCCCTCTGCTGGTATATCTGAAGGCAGTGACAGGGTACTCACATACATAAAATAAATAAATCTTTAAAAAAAACAAAACCTAAAATTCCAGAGAAACAAAAGTCTAGGGAGAAGCAAAGCAGGCTCACTGACTGCATAGACATGCCACAGTGTCTGGTGATGGTGATGATAGTGACCTCTAGCATCAGGAAAATGGGAGCAAGGGGAAGATTTCTTCTGAGACAAACAGATCCACTAGGGATCAAACCCAAGATACTGCACAGGCCAGACAAGCCCCCTATCTCTGAGCTCCAGCTCCAGCTCCAGCTCCAGCTCCAGCTCCAGCTCCAGCCCACGAGACAGACTTATGGCAACACCAGCATCAAGCAAGTGAGGCAACACAGTCACAATTCTGATGGAAAACTGCTTCCAACCTAGAATTCTGTTATCAACCAACCACCAAACAGGCCTGAGGTAACGTTCAGACATTCCAGGCCACAGGATAATGTTTCTGCCATGCAGCCTTCCTCAGGAAGCCATTACATATTCTCTTCTCATCTTGGTGGAACACAGCGAAAACCAAGACCATGTACAGTGAACACAAGGAGATCTGAGGCTGGCCCGGTGGCACACACCTAGAGTCATTGCAAAGGTGGACGAAGGAGGATCAGGAACTCAACACCAGTTACATATGAACTTCAAGGCCAGCTGACATACATAACACCTTGTTGAGAGAAATAGGAAGAGACAGAGACAGACCAGCAGACAAAGAGAGATAGAGACACAGACACAGAGAGACACAGAGAGACAGAAAGAGAACATGGGAATACAGAGAAGGAACAAAGGAGACCTGAAAGAGTAGTAATGATGCTGAAAGACCCGAGGTTTAACGTTCCAAAAGGCAGAGAGAAACTATACCAAGATAAAGCAAGGCCAAGAGATCAACTTCCAAGAGATGGAGATAAAAACCCAAGGACTCTAAGTATGCTAAGAGATGGATTTTGGCAATTTTGAAAGCCTAGAGTTAAAGTAATGGTAAGTGCATGGGTAGCTAAATTAAAATGGGAACAGAAGCTGGGCGTGGTGGCGCATGCCTTTAATCCCAGCACTAGGGAGGCAGAGGCAGGCAGATTTCTGAGTTCGAGGCCAGCCTGGTCTACAAAGTGAGTTCCAGGACAGCCAAGGCTATACAGAGAAACCCTGTCTCGAAAAACAAAAACAAACAAAAAAATGGGAACAGAAAGATGGCAGAGTGAATATACCAACAGGCACTGCCACCAAGCCTGACANATGCCTTTAATCCCAGCACTAGGGAGGCAGAGGCAGGCAGATTTCTGAGTTCGAGGCCAGCCTGGTCTACAAAGTGAGTTCCAGGACAGCCAAGGCTATACAGAGAAACCCTGTCTCGAAAAACAAAAACAAACAAAAAAATGGGAACAGAAAGATGGCAGAGTGAATATACCAACAGGCACTGCCACCAAGCCTGACAACAAGAGCTCTATCTTTGGAAGCCACGCGGTGGGAGGAGAGAACCAATCCCTCCATGTTATCCTCTAACTCATACATGCACACTCTGGCACACACACACACACACACACACACACACACACACACACACAAACACAAACTGTAAAACAAAACATTAATACCAGAGAAAGGTAGTTCAGTTAAAGCAATCACGTGGATCAGCAATGAACAAGGTGCCCATTACAATCAGCAAAAAGATGAACATGGACTACTTATCTAATCAAAACAGGGACAATGGCAGGTAGGAGGAGAATCAGAGAGGGCCTGAAGGTTGAAGAATGAATGGTGGAAACAGGAGAATGAACCCTGAGTTTAAAAAGAGACTCATTAAGTGGGAATAAAGTCAAAAGAAACTAGCAAAGTCAGACTCTGAAAAGAGAGAGCAGTCTCCTTAAACGGATTTTAAATATCTGACATAACATTCAACAAGCACACATGCAGGCAAAACACTCGTGTATATAAAATGCAATTTAAAAACTGGCTTAGCAGTCAAGAGCCCTTGCTGCTCTTACAGAAAGAACTGGAGTTCCATTTCCCACCCATGACAACCACCTGGAAGGCCAGAGTATCTGACATTCTCTTCTGGCTTCCTCAGGAGCACACACACACACAACACCCGCAGACATATACATGCAATTTAAGAAGCAAATCTGAATGTTCTTACTGTACACCCCACACCCTGTGCTGCCAGAGGACAACCTAGAGTGTCATTCCTAAGAAAGCTGTCCACCTCTTTTGAGAAAAGTCTCTCATTGGGCTGGAGCTCACAAATTAGGCTAAGATGGCTGGCAGGAGGGCATCCTCCCATCTGTCTCTTCCCAGCACTGACAGTATCATCTAAGTGTTGAGCATTTAAAACAATCATTCTTACCACATGGTCTTCATGCTTGCAAGGCAAACATTTTACCAACTGAAGCATCTCCCCAGACTCACTTGCTCTCCCAGGACAGGGTCTTACTACATTATCTTAGCGGGCCTGGAATTCACAATGTTGAGCAGGCTATTTATAGCAATCCTCCTGCCTCAGAACCCCACCAAGTTTCTGGGTTATAATAGGCCTATACTACCATACCTGGCACAACGTAACTTTTTGATTGGACGGATAAATAAGAATGGTGTGTGTGACTCACACACTATTGCATGGGACAGCAAGTGTTTACTGAAGGGACCCTGATATAGCTGACTCCCACAGAAGTGGATGCTCACAGTCATCCATAAGAGGGAGCACGGGGCCCACATTGGAGAAGCTAGAGATAGAACCCCAGGAGCTGAAGGGGTCTGCAACCCTAGAAGAGGAACAACAATATGAACTAAACAGAACCCCCAGAACTCGTGTCTCTAGCATCATATGTAACAGAAGATGGCCTGGTCAGCCATCATTTGGAGGAGAGGCCCCTTGGTACTGCAATCNGAGGGGACTTTCGGAATAGCATTTGAAGTGTAAATTAAGAAAATATCTAATTAAAAAAAAGAGAAAAAAAAAGAATGCTGTGTGTGTGTGTGTGTGTGTGTGTGTGTGTGTGTGTAGTGCTAAAGGAAGATGTGGGCATCTTGTTCTAGGGTCTCAGTCTTCCTAATGCTGCCACCCTTTAATAAATAAGCCTCCGGGGTTGGCTGGAGCGAGCAGGGCTGAACTGGGACGGCCGGAGCGAGCGGGGCCGGAGGGGGGGGGTGATCGGAGAGAGCGGGCCGACTGGAGGGGGGGGTGACCGGAACAAAGGGAAAAAAAAAATAGTCTCATGTTGTGCTGACCTTCAACCATAAAATTATTTTTGTTGCTACTTTATAACTTAATTTTGCTACTGTTATAAATTGTAATATAAACATCTGTGTCTGGATGGTCTTAGGCCACCCTGGTGAGAAAACTTTCTATACCTCATTTTTTTGAGGCAGTGTTTCTCTTTTGTTGCTACTTTATAACTTAATTTTGCTACTGTTATGAATTGTAATATAAACATCTGTGTCTGGATGGCCTCAGGCAACCCTGATGATAGAACTTTCTATACCTCATCTTTTTGAGACAGTGTTTCTCACTGAACAGAAGCTCACTAAGCCAGTGAGATCCCAGGATTGTGCCTGTCAACACTCAAAAGGCCACAGTTAGAGGCACCCACAAGATACCTCCAGGTTTATGTGGGTGCTGGGCATCTGAACTCAGGATCTTAAGCCGCAGAGCTAGCTTTCTCATCCACAACGCCTAGAGTTGCTTTTCGCCTAAGCAACTACATTGGAATACATAACTTTAAGGAAACGAGTAAGCCAGGGCAAGGTACAAGATGAGAAGGGGGTATGTTTTGGTATTAAGATATTAAGATAGGTCTGCAGAGCTGGCTCAGAGGTTAAGAACATGGGTTGCTCTTTCAAAGGATCCACTTTCAATCCCTAGCCCTGATTCAAGGGTCCACAATCGTCTATAATTCCACTTCCAGGGGATCCTATGCCCTCTTCTAGGCTCTGAAGACACCAGATATACATGTAGATACATACAGATTGATGTGCTTGTCAGCAAAACACCCATACACATAAAATAAATAAAAAGATTTGTCCGTGGTGGCACACGCCTTTAACCCCAGCACTCGGGAGGCAGAGGCAGGCGGATTTCTGAGTTCGAGGCCAGCCTGGTCTACAAAGTGAGTTCCAGGACAGCCAGGACTATACAGAGAAACCTTGTATCGAAAAACATTTTTTAAAAAAATTGTCTGGACCTCGCATAAGCTGGATTCTTAGTGTGCTCCACTACCTCACCCCCAAGGAAAGATAGCTCTAAGTCATTAAGAGTGTGCGCTTCACTTCCAAAGGATCTGACTCTAGTTCCAGAATTGGGCGGCTCACAACTGAGTGTAACTCCTTCCCCTGGGGATCCAATACCCGCTTCTGTCCTCTTTGGCCACCTGAATGCAACGCCATACACGCAAAAAAATAACAAGGGGCTGGCGAGATGCTCAGCTCAACAACCACCTGTAACTCCTGTACCAGAAGCCCTAGGCACGCACATGATACACAGAGACAAACAGACATTCAGGAAAAACACTGATATACGTGCCATAAAATGAATGTCTAAAAATAAAACTTTTGAAAAAGTTCTTAAAAGAGGGCAACGGGTAGCTCCTGCAAAGAGGCAAAATACATTATCACATACACTTTCTAACAAGCCGATCCCTTCAGAACCCAGAGGCGGACAATTCAGTTTCGGACGTAGATGAAGCTGGCAATTCCCTTAAAACCATCTCCAGTGTCCCGGTCGGCTTCCAGAACCCTTCAGAGCGGTAGGTAGTACGCTCAGCCTGCGGGCATCACGCGCCTGTTCCCGCGCTCCGAGGGGGCGGCGGCCCAGGACAGCAGCTCTGCAGAACCGACACATGCGTGTTGCAGGCGGCCTAATGGCCGGGGTCCTGAGGACCGGAACTCCGGAGCCCACGCGCCGCGGGGGCCTCGCGATCACAAGGCCCACGCCCTGGGGACCGTCCCGGAGAATCTCCAGTAAGATGTGAAGTGTGGGAACCACCCTCCTTTCCCCTCAGGCCGAATCGCTCACCCGACGGTACGTAGTCCTCATCCTCGTCCGACGTGGAGAAGTCTTCGGAGTCGAATTCCTCCATGCTGCTGTCACTTGGGGCCTGCTACCCACACGACTACCGCCACTGCCCCCAAAAAGCGTAGCTAGATATAGGGCGAGACCATAGGGGTACAGGACCAATAACTAGGGCCGCCCTAGAGGGGAGCGCACATGCGCAGAGACAGTGCCACGTGGTCAAAGACGACACTTCCGGCTGGTGCAATTGACCAGTCTACACTCACCGGGCCCTTGTGGGATTCCGGACCCACCTCCCAGAAGCGATGCATGCTGGGACTTGTAGTTTTCAACGGTACCATGCATCCTTAATGGAGAATGGCTTATCTGCGGAAATAGTTCTTTCTCTTGTCTTTTTATTTTGAAATTTGCTCACTCGCTAATATTTTTTTTGTAACTCTAAAATCAGTGATTAAAATGTCGCTCCCGGATATGCTCAGCGAGTAAAAACTGAGAGCTGAAGAGATGCTAAAGTTCCCATCAACTTTTGAGCAAGGCTGAGGCTCCGCCTTCTTGATTCAATTCTCACTAGAATCGAATCCTTTAATGCAGTTTAGTGCCTTTTCCCCTGCATTTTTGTTTTTTTCTGGGTGATTTTGCTGCCTAAAATTGCTCCTAAGAACACTACGGAAACTCTGTCTAATATTCTAAGCTCGAGAAGACTGTGACTTGCTTTCCTGAGAAACTGCCTGTTAAGAAAACTACATTCAGAGCCGGGCGTGGTGGGGCACGCCTTTAATCCCAGCACTCAGGAGGCAGAGGCAGGCAGATTTCTGAGTTCGAGGCCAGCCTGGTCTACAGAGTGAGTTCCAGGACAGCCAGTGCTATACAGAGAAACCCTGTCTCGATAAATAAATAAATTAAATAAATAAATAGTCAGCACTTAAAAATGGATGGGTTTCAAACAGTCTAGAGTCTCAGCTTTTTGTTAAAAATGATTAAATAATGATTAGGTCATCATCCAGCAGAATAAGAATAAGCCAGAGCCATGCAACAAGGGTCCCTCTACTGAGGGATAATGCCTCAGTGCTCAGCCTCCAACTCTTGTAAGGTTGCTGGGCTCCCTGTTGTCTTGACAATAATTTAAGGGATCATCCTGCCAAATTCAGCCCCTTTAGCTCTTCATCTTCCAGTCTCCACTTTCAAATGTGGGTTGTCACTTATGGAAATTGGAAGCTCCTTTCATATGTCTCAGGTCCACAGACACATGGAGATTTCTGGCTGAACCCTAACGGTCCATACATGATGCTCTGTGTCCTCCCAGGAAGGCAGACACATGTCTCTTGATCTGACCAATAGTCACATAAGTGCACACATGTAAAAATTACCACGTTGTAAGCCGACATTCTTGTACTTATTGACACAAATGTACTGCTTAAAAATATTACATCTGGGCCAGGCAGTGG
Source organism: Mus minutoides (assembly GCA_902729485.2). Taxonomy (NCBI): domain Eukaryota; kingdom Metazoa; phylum Chordata; class Mammalia; order Rodentia; family Muridae; genus Mus; species Mus minutoides. The sequence continues at coordinate 4,691 of CACVCL010019121.1, read as the reverse complement.
TAGCACACACCTTTAATCACAGCACTTGGGAGACAGAGGCAGGCAGATTTCTGAGTTTGAGACCAGCCTGGTCTACAGAGTGAGTTCCAGGACAGCCAGGGATACACAGAGAAACCCTGTCTTAAAAAACCAAACAAACAAACAAACAAACAACCACCACATTACATCTGAGTGTGGTGGCGTACACCTTTAATCTCAGCGGAGGCAGGCAGATCTCTGAGTTTGAGACTAACCTGGTCTACACAGTGAGTTTGAGGACAGAGAAAATAGTGGGACCCCGTCTCAAAACAAAGAAAAATTTACAAGACAAAGAATGGATGATAAATTACCCCAAACTGAGTGACCAAACTTTGTGAAAATAGGAGAGGTATACTAGTCACCAAGGACATTAAATTATAGAAATCTGTAGCGTTTTTCCAGTAGACCATTAAAACTGTAAATTATTTGCATAGTACTCAGCCATCCTAGCATAGGATCATATAGAAGCTTTTTTCACATATATGGTGCACATGGATGTTCTAGTGTGCGTTAGGCATACATGCAGAGGGCAGAAGTTGACATCAGTTGTCTTCCTCACTCTATATTTATTTAGTGAGGCAGGGGATCTGAGCTCTGGGTCTCATACTGGCTCAGCAAACCCTTTATCCACGGAGCTATCTTTCCAGGCTCCATACAAAGCTTCTTGATGTGAATAAATGACCTGATCAGTAGAGTTAATGAGTGATGTTCACTTTAAGCACAGCTTAACCACATTTTCTGAAAAATAATTTAGTTATAAAGTTGAACATAAGAGAAATACAGTTAAACATATAGAATTTTATTATAAAAGATTGCAATAGAAATATAATCCCAGGGTTTGGCAAGATGGCTCAGTGGTTAAAAATGGCTGTCCTCTAATCTCTACTTACAGGCCATGACAAGCACGTGCCCATGTTTCCACCAGTAAATAAATTAAAAGTGGGGGTGGGGGGAAAGGAATCTAGGCATAGTAGCTCATGCCTTTAGCCCCAGTACTTGAGAGACTAGGGCCAGCAGATCTCAGTTCCAGAACAGCCTTAAACAAGTTTCAGGCCAGTCATGGCTGCTTAGTAGGCCCTGTATGGAAACAAATAATTAGAGAAAGAAACTAAAGTTAAGAAGAAGAGGAGGGGGACTGGTGAGATGGCTCAGCGGGTAAGAGTACCCGACTGCTCTTCCGAAGGTGATAAGTTCAAATCCCAGTATCCACATGGTGGCTCACAACCATCCGTAACGAGATCTGGCGCCCTCTTCTGGAGTGTCTGAAGACAGCTACAGTGTACTTACATATAATAAATAAAATAAATCTTTAAAAAAAAATTAAAAAAAAAGAAGAGGAGGAAGAGGAGGAGAAGGAAGAGATGATGAAGAGGAAGATGAGAAGGAAGAGGAGGTTGTGGTAATAGTAGTAGTGTAGTATTAGGTGGGGGGGTTGGGGGGGGGAGAATAAAAGAAAAAGCAACTCCAGAGCTGCGCATGGTGTTACGCTTGTAATTGCAGTACCTCAGAGGCAGAGAAAGGAAGACTGCCACAGATTAAAGGCCAGCCTGGGCTTCAGGAAGAGATGGAGGCTACCCAAGGATACATAGCAAGACACTGCATCAAATGAAATCTAAAAAACAAACAAACAAATCAAGATCCCAACTCAAAGAGTTTAAAGTAATTCTTTATTGATAATAAACATTTATACTAGCATTAGAAATGTCAGTAGAAAAATAATATTTAAATAAATCTCTAATGTACAAAGATTTGATCATTTTGACTATAGCAGTTAAGTGCAATAACCTAATATAAAAAGTTAAACTGATTTTGGTCATAACCAGCCCTACACAGTACACAAGAAAGAAATACAAGTTCACAAAACCTTCTGCGCATGGACCATTAATGGCACCAGGGCTTCACATTCCAGGAAAGAGTTCCTCAGGGAAGGTTGGCATGTCCTGCACTGTCACAATAACTTACAGGAAACCAGGGCAGTCACAAAAGACATTGGAATCAAAAGCCAACATACAATTTAAAAACCTAAAGGACACAGGAAGGACGGACGCCATTATTTGCACGAACTGCTGGCTCGCCACTTCCTGTGTTTCCTAAGTGGTGTCTTGCTGCAAAGGAAGTGTGCAGCCCAGAGATGCATCTTGCTCATAATCATTAAGCTTTTGCACAGGAACTTAATTTTTACCCCCAAATCCCACTAAAGCATCAAGAGATCAGCTTTTGGTTGGAGGTTGCCTCTCTATCTCAGAACTTAAAAGAGGATGAGGAGGGAGACACAGACACAGGAATCAGGGTCCAAGAAAGTCCTTACTGGGAGGAAATTCCTCAAGGTGATGTGTTCAAAATAAACCATGGCAAATAACTCGAGTTTGAGACAAGAAGAAGGGAGACAGCAGAAACAGAGATCCAAGTGGAACGCACTCTTTATCATTCAAATGGTTTCTTCCTGAAAACATTTCAAGTCACAGAGCTCAGTCTATAGACTCTATGTACATTTATCCACAAAAGAATACTTCACACAGCCCAGCTTGGTGGTGCGTGCATTTAGTCCCAGCACTTGGGAGGCAGAGGCAGGTGGATCTGTGCAAGTTCAAGGCCAGCCTGATCCACAAAGTAGGTCCAGGACAGCCAAAGCTATCACACAGAGAAACCCTGTCTCAAAAAGCAAAACAAGGCGGGCGTTGGTGGCGCCCGCCTTTAATCCTAGCACATGGGAGGCAGAGGCAGGCTGATTTCTGAGTTCAAGGCCAGCCTGGTCTACAGAGAAAAACCCTTTCTGGGGGTGGGGGGGGGAGGCTTCACACACATTGGGATGGATGAAACACTCAGTAATTTGAAGATACATTTCAAGTTCAAGTGTTTGTTTTTAAAGCCAATGAAACATACGGAAACAAAAGCACCCGAACTTTTGTGTCTTGGTAGGATGAATACGTTCACGAGTTCTTGTTCAGGGGAACAGCCCAGCACCTATTCACCTATGTGCTTAGTGTATAAAATTACCTCCCACATCCTTCCAGTGATGCTATCAGCCCCCACAAGGCCCAGTACAATATTCCAGTTGAAGGGATGTTTTCCAAATTCAAAGTCCCTCAGACTGAAAATGGAAATCTTTCATTGGAAGAAAGATTTGCTCTTTTTGTGGGGAATATGAAGAGTCATTTATTTGAATTTTAGTTGCCCACCAAACCTGATCTTCACTACAGTTTTGACAAGTGATGGTCAAAAGGAAAGAGCCAATTATTTTTGGAGCCATCTCTGCAGTTTCCCCTGATGCCATTACTGGGCAAATTGACCCACTTGGCTATTTTATCAAATTTTAAAATCATGTGTACGTTGGGGACAGGAAATATGTGCATATGGGTACAAGTGCCCACAGAGTGTCTGGCAATTTAAAAAGGAATTTTAATTGCATTTATATATCTATGTGTGATGTGAATACCATGTGGAGAGCAGAGACATCGGCAGGAGTTGGTTCTCACCATCTACCACGGGGACCCTGAGAACTATCTTTCACGCCGCCTAATGATCTTGCCAGCCCCTCCTGGCTACTATTTAACCAGAAGCGGAAAGCATATTGCTTTAAGATAAATTTATTTCCTCATAGGTTGGGAAATGAAAATTTTCTTTGAAAACTGTCAGTTCATCACCAGAAGCTGCTTTGAAAGCAGGTTACAACACGGCTGTTATATTTCATTGTAGCTTATAGAAAACCGTTGGATGGATGACGGGTGCTTAGGCTCTGCCCCCCTTCCCTTCTGAAGGTCACAGTTTGGAGGCCTTTTTAAGGAAAAACAAAGTTAGGAAGTAGAGGTAAAAATTAAAATAGCCATAAATTGAGTTAAAAACTACTACTACTTTTTGAGGATATAAATTCTCTGGAAGGAAAATAAGAAGGCCGGAGGGGTTATGTCTGAAGAGGAATTGTTAGGCACTTTCTGGGAGTGGATACGCAAATACTGCGAGAGCGAGCGGGCTAAGGAGCCACTGCTAGTAAACACAGTGTGAAGAAAACCAGTAGCCACTAACCCCTCAACACACTGCACAGCACAGCCTCATCCAATCAACGAAACCACCAAGAAAAACCCTAACAGAATCCTGCAAGCATCTTATCTGTGCCTGAATGTCCGAAGAGTGTCCCAGCCTACCTGGTTTTGAAGTTCAAGTCAAACCACTGAAGAAAGTCTGTGTTTTCAGAGACGGTAAATAAAATGGATAGTGTTAAAGATGACAAGGTGTCATGGACATTCTTTGGGAAAAAGAACCTCGATTAGGCATGACAGTGATGCCTATTGTCCCAACTACTGAGGAGGCTGAGGCAGGAGGATGCCTTGAGCCCAGGAGTTTGGACCAGCCTGGGCAACAAAGCAAGACTTCATGTCTTTAAAACAAAACAAAAACAACAACAAAAACAAAAAACCCTCAATTAGCTAGCTTATTTTGATCAAATGATAAATTCACATATCTTGAAATATATTAAATAATCAGAGGTCAAGACAGTTATCCATAACATGTCACATTCTCAGTAGTCACCTACTTTTGACAGTGGAACCAAAGCTGTTTGCTTTGAAGGCTACTTCAGTTCTTCTTCCTGGTACATTCCAGCAGTTTGTTCTCAACCAACCCAAGCCAGCTTGGCTAAGCATTCAGTAGAGTGTAGCCTGCCCCCTTGAAACCAA